>LYUA01001450.1:98183-114346 GCA_002093875.1 Calopteryx splendens
TGAGTTGTTGGCTTTATTGGCGCGTCAACAGCATTGGTTATTAGCTCCAATTTAAATTATGGAAAACTTGTCTTTATATTGGAAATGCCCCAGGGTTGCCCTTCACTGTAAACATCCTGTATCCACCCCGGTATGGAGCACGATAAGGAAGAGAAGAACCGGATGGATTGGTTACCATTAAACTATGAATTTGTTTGGATCATAATGGAAGGGAAAACCTCATGAGGAAGACGAATGGACAAATACCTAGGCTAAGTAAAAAAGCATGCTAGACCGAAAAAATATCAGGGAAAATAGAGAATTAACATTAGAGGAAATGAGGAAATAGGCTTCAGGAAAGAGGGTTGTAGTAAGCCAATTTTTAGATTACAATGTGTATTTATGACAAAATTATGAGCATTTTATAGGTGAAATTACAGAAACTAAATTCAAAATAATTAAAAATAAATACGTAAGGAAGGTACCAAATACAATTAGAATCTGTGATTTATGGTTCTAAAAGTCTTGACTCGAACGTTGGTTGAATAGTGTCGATTCTCAGTGTCATAGGAATTGGAACTCATTGAGGAAGCATGGAATTTATATATTCTGCTCGCCAGTTCTAATTTTTTGACATCTTCTGACGTAATTTCGCGCCAACTCCAATGGAGTTGGTAATGGAGTTCACTTAGGGAATTGTTGAACCAACTTCGTCAACTATACGATACTTCATATTTCTCATTATGTGCTTATTATGTGCTCATTATGTGCATTATTATATAGTACTTCTTCCGATACATTATCATTTTCAACATCCTCATTTTTTGCCATATTCTTCAGGAGACTGTTTTAGAGCTTTGGAGAGGGATTGTTACTTCTTCGTAGTGTTTTTTAAACACTTCTTTTCCCCTACTCTTTGCAAAACTACGTACTCGACCATTCGTTCAATTCATTCTCCATTATTCTTCCGTATCAATTGGTTCCAATCTTCTATTTTCTTTTGCTGTTTATTCTCGACTCTTTCTTCCTTAGAGAAGCAAGCAAACACACGAAAAGGCCCAAGAAGATAGGCCATTGTCTATTAGTATTTCAGGAGTATGTCTAAAGTGGAGGGAAGCTCTACATTCCCCCAAATTCTATGATAATTTTCTGGCCCCGTGATAGCTCTTCTGCCTTACATCCTTCTTGATTTGTCGCACGGATTTGCTCCTCGTGGGGTCTTCATCTACCAAGTCGATCTTTAACATATATCTCCATGTAATATTCATCCATAATGCTATGTAATGCATAAATGATTTCCATTCCAGCTGGCCACTACGGCTCTCGAATGAGTAATACACTCCATCGCGGTAGGGTTGAGACATATAATATTTAATACATGCCGGGAATATTCTAGAAATGGGCCTTTCTGCGGAAAACAATATATCCAATCGTCAGTTTCCGTCAAGTACGTAAAAAATCCTGAGATTCTCACAGCTTCTGAATTTCACCAAATAGGCTCTTTTTCGTCAATGTAGGAACAAGACGAAAATCTTCGGAAGCTTTCATCGAGCCAAAAGACAGATGGGGCGTATGTGGGCGTGTCCAAGCGTTGGGAAAACCGGTTGGCAGACGAACAGCGGACCACATAATTATCCCACGCTTTCAATCGCTTGCAACGAACATCCCGAGCTTCCTTTTGTTTTTATATGTATAAAAGTCGAAAGCTCCGGAAATTGGATCTTGAGGGGCGTGAGGAGCCTCACGGTCATCCCAATTTCAGATAGCCACTTGCTTCCGACTTATTTATCGTAATTTTCATCACAAGGTTTGGCCTCAGTGGCTAGGGGGTAACGTCCTCGGCTTCTAATCCAGAAGTCGTGGGTTCAATTCCCGCTTATCATCCACCTTAGGGCGTTAGTGATTGCCATTGCTGTTATTCCTAGCTTGGCTATTTTTAGATGAGTGGCCAGGGTAAAAATAATAATACATTATTCCTTTAGGGCATCGAAAAACGATTGATAGCTTTTAAACTTGCGTCCCATTTTTGCTTTCCGCCGGCTTAAATAACATTGGATTTTGTTAATCGTGGATATTTTCAGTAATAGCACCTTAACATGAGCAAAAAATAGCTTCGGGAATCTACAGGCATTACAATTATCTTGAACATCAACAGCACTATAAGCTACGGGGGCACACTTCAATTCAATTCAAAGGTAAACTACCAATTAAGTTAAGCTTTGAACCGTTCCTACCCACTATTTTGTATTGTTTCACGTGGTCTTCCTCTTGTTTGCTCTATATTAATTCCTTCTTCAGTTTTTCGTACCTCCCACTTGCTTTCACGCCGTCTAAATAGCCTATTTTCTTCTTCCATCTTCCACGCTTACCTAAGTACGCTTACCTTACCTTCACCTTTAACACCCCACTGCCAATATCTAATCTACCCACATTTTCTACCTTCTTCAGATTTCACCTAGAGACTTCCTCTTTCCTCCCACCATATTTTAAACTCCCGTCGTTAGTCTCTCTCTCTCTCTGCCCAACTTATTTTCTCAATTCTCCTTCATACCCAAATCGTAAAATCCTCCAAATTACACTCATCGTTTTACCTGGAAGACCAGGTTTCGGATGCTTACAAAGCTATGCCTTATATTAAAGTCTTTACGAATTCTTAATTTATATATTTATTGTCGTACCAGACTTATGACAGCGGAAATGCAGGTCACAAAGGACTAATATAAAAAAATTGCATGCCTCAATGAAATCATCATTGATTGGAACAGTCTACCTGCAGAACTATTTGAGCCCTTCCAAAGCAATGTAAATATTTTTCAGAAAAGGTGCAAAAAATATCTATTACAGCAAACATTTTCGGAGTTAGCTATCTTTGTTAACTTTAATCTTTAACTTAATCTTTTGTTCATTTTTGGTTCCTTTTAGTGTTTTCTGATGCTAAATTTTTCAGTGTGAGAGTGTATTCCTATGATTTCTGTATGCAAATTAAGTATGTACGTTACCACCTGGAAAAAGCCAACTTGTAACATTTATAATAATAATAAATGACTTTATGTGTACTGGTTTCAGAAAGCTCTGAGAATCCTTTCCTGAAGGTTAAAAAATATTTTCAGACGTTTTGAATATGACTATCACCTGCAGTGGATTTTCAGATTAGTGAAAATTAGTATAGCGAATACACGGTTCCGAAAGGCTGTTTATAATGTAGCTCATGTCTTAATTTGTAATATGTATTAATCATAGAAAAATCGCTATCAACCCCAAGGTCTGTTTGGTAGGTGAGGGTAGAGTTCACCCAGTACTAATCCCAAGGGCGTTAGAAATTCTCGCATAATGCTAGGGTGGCCAGAAGCTGAGGGAGCCCAGGGGCGTCACCCGGAATCAAACCCGGGACCTCCGGTTAGTAGCTCAGCGCTCTATCCACTGAACTACCACGCCCCCAATTATATCGACGGGACTACAATGTACTTTGATAGTACTTAAAAAAATTTAAAAAAACCGGACCTTTAGCTAGTAGCCCATCGCTCCACCCACTGGATCACCACACACCTAGATAACAGTAAGCCAAAAAAGAATTGCACGTCAAAAAACCTATGATTCAACATATAAATTTAATAGAAGCCTCTATGTTTCATAGTCGTTCGTCTTACAGCCAACCAAAAAAGTGGTATAATTTACATAGAATTTGGTACTTTTTCTGGTGCCGCCTGCGGTTTCTCGAAGTACTGGGGATTGAACCCAGAATTACCAGTCAATATAATCACTCTACTAACTAGGTTAACAAATCCCAGTTGTAAATGTAATAAGTTGTAAAGTATAGCAATTTCAGATCATAACTGCCTTACGTTGAATATAGTTTTGATTCTACGAAATATTTTTGTATTGGGTAGCAATTAAGCTTGTACTTGATGTAATTTATGATTTGATGAAAATATATTACCTTTAAACCCACTGGAGATAAAGTAAGATGAAGTCCCGAAAGAAAGTATCCGAAACGTAAGATATTTGTACATAGCGATAAGTTCATATTTCTCACTTCTGAAAATTGATTTTTCTATCTCAAGGTTGTTCACCTGGATAAAAGATTTCGCATTTACAAGTTCAGGTGATTCCACCATAAATTTAACCGTTTATTGTCATGTTAGCGCTGTCAGTGCTACGCTACTAACCTGGGTGCCCGTGTTCGATTCCGGGTGACGCCTCTGAGCACCCTCAACTTCACCCAAGATGTGTACTATTTTTCGGGTACCAGGTTATCCTAGGAAATCATAGGTGGTGCAGGGAAAGGAACTGGCCCCCCTACCCTGAAGTGTCAATTTCAGACGCCGTTGGGCTTATTACTGTGTAAGTCAAGCCGGCCTTCGGGTTGATTACTGTGATTTTTATTGTCATACATTTAATTTTCCTTCGGCTATAAATTATAGATTGAGTTCTCTTCCGCGGATGTTCATGTAAAACTTCACCGAGATTCCATAACGAGTCCTGTTGGACTAGCGTCCCGCATTCCTAACATCAAATCCGCTATGATATCAGAATTAACTTCGGATTAAAGTCATTTACGATTTAATATTAGTTTCAATATTTCCTACTTCTGAAACCATAGAGGCTTTATTTAGTCAGCCAGCAACAGTAATGAGCGAGTCCCGTGATTTTACTAATGACCACAAATTAACTTCAATTGATCGCCGTGATTGTCAAGTGTTCTTATTTTAGACCGTTTTGCGACAGGTTAGTATTTCCCTACTGATTAACTCACATTGTGACAATAATCCTATTTATTACTAAAGGACAGAAAGTTCATTAGGTTCACGTACTCAGTCCTTAGCTGAAGGTGCGATGCTCCAATACAAAGTACCAAGATCCTGAAGAAACCGAACATTCGCCCTTCCGTTGGCTTGAGCCCACTTGCAAAATTGGGAAATCAGAGCTCTCTGGGACTTCGCCGAAATCGTAATTATCTCCAAACGGATTTCAGTCGTTAGTAAAGGGTATGGGGTTGATACCAGGCTCTTGAAGCAAATGCATAAAAGCTTTGACGTGGAACATAGCCTTGTACGGTTACGATACCTACGTGGTTGTTAAGGAAAGGAGGAGCGTACCTATTGGAATCGTATAATGAAGTAAGAAGAAAATAAATTGAATATAAACGCATAAAATATTTAAAGTAGACTGAAGAAACACTAACCGGAAAGCCGAGGAGTTGTGGGGGAAGAGAAGAAGCTCTTGGAAGAAATTAAAAGTAGTTAGATAAAAATATTGGAAGAAATATTGAGAAAGACGAGAGGATACTGAAGGCAATAATTGAAAGATGAAGGTCGAGTTCGTGTCGAAAATATGACGACCAGATTTGAAGCCGTCGTAGTAGGAAGTACAAAGTCGAGTATACGAAGTTTAGGTTGGAGGGAACTATTTAGAAGTCCAAGATCATATATGATAATTTACACAGATGTTTGAGAACCAACATATAATCAGTATACGTCCAATTTACAACACTTACTTCCTTCTGTGATAATACGCGCAGTCATTTGGCACTATAGGCAAAATTGCATGCTTTTTCGGAATATTAATAAATATTGTTCAAAGTATATCAAATAAAATGATTTTTAATAAATTCATAACAATTAAATAATTCGAAAAAAATATGATTTCTAACATCTAAACTTCTTGATGGTATAAACTTCCCAAAAAGGTCCACGTACCGCATTAAAGCCAATTTGAAATCGAGAGTTTTTTTACACGATTAGTAGGTTGAAATATCTGACGCTAGATGGAACTAGCTACCAGAGTTTCATACCCCTGGGCACGGTAGGCGCACGCTCAACGTTGCCAGTTGCAATCTGGCGAAGTTTCCTTCAATCTTTTCACCGTTGACGGGAGTTCCAATAACACGTGTTTCATCTGGTCTCCAAGGATATACGCATTTGGTGATTTTGAATAAGTAAATGTTACTTTTTTTTTACCTACATTCATTTTTCTCAGTTGAGATTTTCATTCTGGCGGTGTATTGTTTTCTGTCTGCATTTACTAAGGCAATCAACAGGTGATTTAGCGTCACGACTTATTTAGCTGTTTATTCTTCACTTAAACTCGACGTCCCGCATTTGTGTTAATATCTATTGGCCATATTTTTCTGAATATACTTTGAAATTTGCAAGGCGCACAGTGCCGGCTTTTAAGTACTGAACCGTATGGAAAATGCATTTACCCTTCTAGGATTAGATATTTACTTTTAGAATAAAATTTATTTTGACTTTTCTCTGATGATCTTTGGCTGTGACAATATGTGTGCAAATAATTATGATTTATTTGACGCCTTCTTCTCGACGCTATTTCTGATATTTATCAATAGTGTTTTAGTGCTAGCGAGAAAGGATACTTACTCCCCATCACTATGATTTTTCATATTCTTGAAGTCTGTCATCCTTGTTCTCAATGTTTTTAATTATGAATTTTATTTTTTGCGCAATACGGAGTCGTCGCCTAGTTAAACTCAATTGTTCTGTGCGTATGCTATGTAATGAGAAGCACATGTATATGTTTTTGTATGAAGTGAGTCTGGGATTTGAGGAATCGGGAGTAGGGATGTGCACCTAATTTAAATATTTAGTTCGATACGCAAAATTTTAACTTTCCTTGTGCATGAGATATTGTTACCGCGTAGTCGTGGTGTAGCCGGTTATGTGTCGATACACAATCGTACACTGTTATATTGACCGTGAGGTTATATCTTTAAGGCACCGATGTGTTCCTAACAGGAGTATGTTGAATCAATGAATTATTTCAAGGTGGAATTCTATGGTTCGTAAAACTGATAAGCCAAAGGATTTAATTCAACCCCCTGTTTTACAATTAATAAAATATAATTGATGTTTGAATTACAGACTAGTTGCCCATTGACAAGGCAAAGTTAATCCTCTAGTAATCCTTTGCCTTTGCAATTAATGCCTTCTCCGCAAAATTTCTCTCAACATCATGGTCCATAGTATAGGAGCTAAACTACTTGTTCGTGTCGTAGTTGCTCTCCGTATTGTCAAATAAAAATAGTTAAGGTTTGGGGAAAGTAAAAGGAACTGGAATAGAGTTAATCTATGGGTAGAGAATCTTTCTTAATCGTGGGTAATTAAAGCTTTCAATACTTCATTGTTCTAGCTGTTGTAATGGTGCAGAGATGCGATATTTGTTACTGTTCTAACATGCTAACTGCACATTAAATTTGTTATTACTGTTCTGGCTCAATGACATAGGCTTGAACCCTTTATATCTACATGCCTACATAATACCCTGCAAGCCACTTCTAGGGTGTGTGGTGGGGAGTGAGTCCATAGCAGGCATGCACTAAAGGAATATCACTACTCAAATGGGGGTCATGCACTGCATAAAGGGACACATGCAACCATATTACACAATACCTTAAGCATTACATGTAATCACATGTTTTATACTACAAAGGAACACGTGCAAAATCAGTACTACAAACTATTACGTCATATAATAAAGGCGACATGCAAATTAAGTAGATAAAGAATAGCATACAACCAAATTCACATCCAACTACATTTCCACTTATCACCCTACCTATCCTGTCATGTATGCTGTAGCTAGTATGTACTGTGTGCTTTCAACAAGATAATTACGGTTCCTAATTCTTCTCTTGTTTTGGTCCTGAATTGTTGTGAAGGAAGAAGTTTTTATATTTATCGGTGGTGGCTATTTCTCTTACTTGATCCATGTGGTCTGATCTGCTGATGTAGTGTGGTGCATTAATAATTTCCTCAACGTCGCAAGTAAATTAGACTCTCCTGTACCTCCATAAAAGTCTTGGCCTCGCTTGTTCTCTCCTATCCTGCAGTGACTCCCATCCTAGTTTCACTAATATCCCCGTTACACTAACTCTTCTCATATCTTTTTTTTATGACAACTAAGATTTTTTTCCTTTGGATTTTTTTGTTGGAGTTATGAAACATTTTTATTTCTTTTTTCCTGCAATCAAATTGAGTGCTATTGAATCAAACAAATTTGTTCCTTAACCTATTCGTGATTGGGTTCAGAATATGTACTCCAAATTCAAGTAGCCTAAACAAATAGGTAATATTTAAAAAATATGAGAGATACAATCTTGAACGTATATTTTAAAAGTTAATTCAATAATACAGCACAAGCTGCTGTATGCTCAATAACCACTTCACTGGGAGAGACGAGTATATTCATCATACTAGACATATTTTCTGTTTCTGTATGAAGAGTATATAAGTAGTGTATAAGTTCTCTTGGTATTTCTAAATTATTTTTAGCAATGCACAAAAATTTTGCATATTTAATAGTGTCTCTCCCCCAATGTCTTGGTAAAATCACTGTATAAAAATAATTAACAAATATTGCATTGCTTATAACAAATCAACTTTTAAAGCAATTATTAATCTCATGCAATATTTAAACTTTTTATGGTTGTAAAGTAAATATTTGTTATTTACGTGAATTTTTCAATGAAATAACTCGAATTTTAATGAAAGAAAAATAAAAATAGTAATTAGGATGCTACCCCCAAATGGAATCCACTTCTTGACAATCAACCTACCCAGTCAAGTGCTTAAGATAGAATAACCGGACCTATAGGTATATTTTTATCTTTTTTAAAAATTATATTCCTTTTAATAAATTGGTTTTACTTTTTTAACAATTGAGGGTTGCATCCCTACAAAACTTGATGTGTTCATTGTTTTTGAAGAGTTAGAAGCAGAATACGAACAGAACAGACCAAACTCTGGGTCAGAACAAGAAGCCATGGTTAGAATAAAATTTTTATAAAATAGAAAATGGGTTTGTCAAGAAATCTGTATAAACGAGAGTTAGGTACTTATGTTTGTTTAACCTGGCGTGGAAATTATATGACATGCTGTAGAGGCAGTGCAGGACCGAAATATTTTATGTATTGGACAGCTGTGCAATAGTTAATTTTATTTTTTTACCTGGTGCGGGACAAGTCATTTGTTATCACAAACCAATGGCTCCTCACAAATATTGCTGATGAATATAAGGACAGTGTGATCCACAAGTGGGTCATGCCCTTGTGAAGACTGATGCTGTTGTACTCACTGGTGGTTCATGCTGCCCTGTAGCAATGCCTAATAACACACGCCAGGTTGACTGTGTCAAGGAAAAAGGGTTGTAATGTGTGAAAGGAATTTGATTAATGTCCAAAAGATATATTATCAGTGGTGGTTACGTTCGAGATGATGTCAAATTAAATTTCTTGGCCTATGCCTAGTATTGGGTGGGCTCCAACCCTGGTTGGCTATTAAACCACCCTTTGGGTTGATTACTGTGTTTTTCTGTAGGAATTAATTAGTTAAGTTGTTGGGTTAGAAAATCATTAAGGGTGACTTGAAAAATCATACTCTAAATAACTTTTATGGAGACTAAATGAATTTTATTGCAGATTTAATGGAGGTCATTGTGGGCTAGGTTTATGAGGAATTTCTAGAGTTCAAATGGGGCTCCCTGCTAATGAGATTCAATTTATTCAAACCTAAGGTAGGTTATGGGTGATGCACCTAACATTCTCAATTGCCCTTCACTCAACGTTTGTTAGAGCTTGTATGATATATTTTATTGAAAGGTTTTTCGTACATTCAAGGGAACTCACAGTTGTGATCCCTTCAGTTTTCAATGCCTTAATTTTCTAATGGTTGAGGGTGCTGGCAAACAATTCTTTACTCAATTTTAAATGCAAAATTTTCATAATAGATAAACAAAACTTTCTTTTTCACCAATTTAATTTTTGCACTATCAAGGTTTCGTAGGTGAACTATGGAAAGTGAAACTTTAAATGCTGAGCGCTCACCCCTCCTCAACCTTACATTGTCCTAGTCAGCCAACTAATGCATCAAGTGTTTATCTCCACGGGGGATGTATATTTACCCAATGTGCAAAATAATTTTCTCTAGTTCACCCGAAGATGACTTTATAGTCGAAACCTTTGGAGTGCAAAAATGAAATTTTGGTAAAAAAAATTTTGTTTATCTTTTATGATAAATCAATTCCACCAATTGATGGCCGAAACCACCAACGATGTAAAATTGGTAATTGATCTCCCTCCTCAAGAGAAATAAGGAATTCAGGAAAAAATACCTAATAGAAATAGGGTATTTTTAATGGAAGAAGTGAGGAAAGGAAACAAAGATTAGTCTTTAAAAAATAATAAAATATTTGTTAATGGAATGGATGCTAATTCTATCATCTTAACACTCCATTGCCTTTTAACATCTCCTGAATCCATTTTTGGTGTCTCCTTAAAATTCCTCGGACAACCTTCTATTCTTCCCTACTATGCCTGGTACTTGTTTTCCTTTCCATCCATTTTATTTCCTCCACTCTTTTCCACACTCACTCATCAAAAGCTTCACTCTTTCCTTTGTGATCATGTTCCAGAACTATTTAATACTCTGATCAAAATCAAAGTTTTCTCATATTTTGTTTTCATATTTACTCTGGACCCTGCCCAAAACTCCCTCCTTTCTGTAAATTTTATTCCTCCTATTATTGGTTCTTATCACATACATCTCATACTGATTCTTGAATGCACACCATCCTATACCCTTGACTGTTCAGTCTGAGCCATGTACAATGAATGAAGTGCCCTATTCCTCCAGTCCATTCCTGTCTTCCATATTATGTTTCTTAATGTATTCCTCTCTGCTCTAATACTTTCTCATGACACAAAGAAAGACATTATAATTATATTCTGTTTTCTTTTCTGGCATTGATGTCTTGATTGATATTAATTCAAATCTACCCCTCTTTCTCTACCCAAACTGATCATCCTCTGTGTTCATATCTATCCTCTTCTCCATCCTTTTGTTTATTATCCTTAGTACAATCTTTGCTCTGAAATTAAATGCTCGGATCTGTTATCCTCACATTGCTCCTTATTCTATTTGTGGGATAAGAATTATTATTATTATGGAATGAAATATTCTCATCGAAGTCCTTTCTAAACGAATGATTTCTTAAGAACTCTCCCAGTATTTATCGTTGATTTGGAGTTCAGGGATATATCGGTTCCCTAAGCCTTTTTAATTTTAATTTCTTTTGGCCTAGGTTTACAATGCCTCATTGAACCAAGGGCTGTCTTTAACCTCTTTAAACCCAACAATTAGTTATATGATTATTACTCAAGTCCAAATTGCCCATTTAAGTGCTAATTAAGTTACACGGTTACTATAGTTAGCATGTTTATGTTCACTAAGGAGCAATCTGAATTGTTTATAACATAGGGCCTGTCAGTAACGTCCATGTTAAAATAAGGATTGGATTTAATTAGGCATTATGAAACCAAGCCTTAGGCCCTATTCCATCTGGCAATCAAGTATGCGTAGACCTGGCTATTCTCATCAAAATCGTTCCTTTTCTGTGTCTTAACTTTGTGGGATAATATCTTTGCCATGTCGTTCTTTTAAATATTGTCTCCACTTGGCATGAATCTCTCCCGGTTTGGTCAATAAATTTCTCATTTTGTCTCTTAATGTGCTCAGATTTTCTTTGTTTTTAACTCATGACAATTCTTTCACCTTCTTGTGTAGATTGACCATTTCTCTGTTAATTCTCCTCATTAACGCATTTCCCTTTCCATCATACTGGGTTGTGCATACCATGGCCATACTAATGAATCCTATTTATCTGAAAATAGTCTTCAAATTTTCATCATTGGCCTATTAGTCTTATAGGCCAACTTTATTGACCAACATATCCCTGTCTATAAATGTTTTCCAAGTCATGGCTGTGTAGTGGCAAGTTGATAAATCTTAAAGTGAACAACTGGTTGGAGATATGGAAGGCTCAGTCCAGTCATTGGATTCCTGGAATGATTTCTGCTGGATATCCTTAATGCATTGAAATAACTTGCTAGGAAACCCGATTCACTCATTTAATGTGAATAGATTAATATTTTTCCTTCGTTCACAGCTCAAAATGGTTGCTACTCAAGATGAAGAGACACCAGGTGCCTTAGTTCTTCAAGATGGGTCTGTCATTCGTGGTTTTATGTTTGGTGCTATAGATAAGGTTGCTGAGGGTGAAGTGGGTATGTGCAAATTTGTCATTTAATTCTGTGTTGATAGTAAGAAGTTTTGCAAAGTGTTGACTCTTTCAAATAGTGCAATAAATGCTGATGATAAAATTCAAATAATTTAAATTACATTATTTAATGTGCATGCATGTATGTTTACCCATCAATTGTCTTTGTTGGTTATGAGCCAAGTTTAAGCACCACAGTTGGCTATGCTGGTGTTTCCCTCTTCACTTTTTTCCGAATTTACATTGCTATTTTTCTCATGCCCTGCAAAAGCGAGCAAATAAAGTGCTGCTGTAGATTTGAATTGAGTACTTCCCTGAAGGTTGGGGTGATGGAATAAATTACTATTGTAGTAATTTTGGATGTCTTTCATCATTGCTTTTTTTGTTTTAGTATTCCAGACTGGTATGGTCGGGTACCCTGAATCCTTAACTGACCCATCTTATCAAGCTCAGCTCCTTGTGCTTACTTATCCACTTGTGGGAAATTATGGAATTCCTAGACTGCAAGATAAGGAGATGAAGGATAAATATGGTATACCAAGGTATGTCTGAGTGCAAATATTCCTATGATAGGCATTATTTACATATGGTATCAAGGAAAAGTGGAATAATGTAATAGATATAAATAAGTCACAGTGAAATGGTATAACAATTATCTCAGAACTGAAGAAAATGTTACTTATGATATGTAACATATCAAGGTTTCACTATAACAAGATTGCCCTAGACTTAAAGAAATTTGTTTTTTTTATAAATTGTTGACCTAAGTCTTGAAACTTCTTTTGGAAAATTATAATGATGATAATTCCTTTAAAAATTCATATTAGATGTTAAAAATTTCTTAGGCATCAATAAGAAATTGATCATTAATGGGTGTATGCCAAAGGCTTATTTGAAGCTGAATCTTCATTGTTATAAAGGCTAAAAAATGTAAAGTCCTTTCTGAAGAAGCCCCCATGATGGGCTAAGGCAGCAATTATCTTCCTGTACTACTCCAAATCCTTAATGAATGTAAGGAGTTTGGTGAGAAATGTCAGGGCCTGAGAAATGTTCAAAAAATTAATTCTCTTAACAAGGAAATCTAAATATACTTGAATTTGGTGTTTATTTAAATACTGAATTTTGGGAGTACCAAGTAGTAATAGGTCCTATTGAAAGAATCGGCAAAAAAAGGTCAGTTTGTGCCTTTAGAGTTTTTATTCCTTCGATTTTTGTTTTTTGTGGAAAATTACTTTTTTTTTAATTCAAATTTCCACTTGGCAAAACAAGTATTATAAAATGGATACAGAGGTGATTTCAACCTAGAGATTCTACATTTGCAAATAAAAGTTCAAAACTGGATGCAATAAACTTTGATAAGTGTCCACTGCAATCTCAAATTTGTTTAATTTTATCACGCATCCAACTCCCCCTTTTTCAACTTTTCACTCTTCATAAACTGTGTGGAGGGGTTAAGTGGAGTGTCCCACTCCATCCTTCTGCTTCCCAATGAAACCCGCACATTGGTTCCCTCATCCATAACCTTCAGGGTATACCAAAAACCACATTCACCCTGAAGGCCTGTTTGATTGTTGATGGTAGGGCTGGACTAATTTTAAGCCCAACAGCATGTGAAATTCAACTATCAGGGTAGAGGGATCAGTTCCTTCTGCTGTGCAACCTGCAGTTTCCCAGGAAGATCTGGTACCTAAAAAATCACAGCTTGTATGAAGCTGGGTGTGCTCAGAGAAGACATCCAGAATTGAACCTAGACCCTCCATTCAATAGCCCAGCATTCTACCCACTGGAATACCATGACCTATTTGAGAGTACATATATGTAATGGAAATCTAAAGAAATTAACCTGATTATGCCATTTCATGTTGAAACTGTGGTCTTGCTCAATAATTTTTGTGTGTAATCACCTAGGGGTTGTTTCAGTCCATTATCCAGTCCATTTGAGGTAGTTGTACGTTAAACTAGTTAGTGGTAGAATGTTCGATAAAACGGGTAAAGGAGAAGTCATTTCAGATGACACGAAGGCGTGAAGCAAGAAGTCTCATTGTATGTTTTACATAATAGATGTTTGGGACTATCCAATACCTGCCTGTAATTGGTAGCTTACCTTTGATTATTTGATTGAATGTTAGTTGGCTTAAATGATTTATTGGGGTGCATATTAGTTGGTTCGCATAATTCTTCATTTCCATTTTTGCCTTTTGCTTACTTATGGCACTGTGTGTAAAAAAAGGTATGCTACTTCAGTGGAATTATTGCTGTATTAGTCTCATCTATTATTTTTGTGTTTATTGAATTTCCTGGGTATTGAAATTATTTTGTGTCATGGATGAGATGCACACACCGTTTAGGCTGAGCAATATGTGGATGTCATGCTCCAACATCACTTCAGTATCTTAGGCTATGACACATATTGTCAATTTTATTTGAGGACTCTCTTAAGTATTAGTACAGTATTGATTTGTGATGAAACTTTTATTAAAAAAACAGCATTTGCTCATGAAATAACTACAGTAAATTCAACTACTCTGAGATGAGTATTTCATTGTCATTAGAGTCTCCTGCGTAGGCAGGAGGAACCTCACCTTTAGGGCTATGACTGGCATGACGAGCAATGGTGTAGTGGTGCATTGAAGGATGCTGATTGAAAATTGTTCTATCCCTGCCAATAAAGCATAATCACTTTTATATTTCAATGCTTGTCTCTGAAATCAGGGATTTGGGGCTCTTTATTTGACACTCGTTATAATGTACTGTACTAGTAATAACTGCAGTGAAATAGTGTTGAATGGGATTATGTACATTTCTAATGTAGGAATTCAATATGGAAATGAGATCATGTGTATGGACAAAGCTAAGCAATGGCTTTAATATTTTACTCAGGCTAGTATGCCATAAGACTTGCTTTCGAAGGTGGAATAATGCTGCTGGATTCAAATTAAGTTGGCAATGGGAAATTGGAGGTTCCACCATATTTCTAGGGTGTGAACTCTTCTGCCTTTGATTTCCTCCTGAACCTTTTGGAGAACAGTGGATTCATATACTAATAAACTATTGATAGTGCACATTTTAGATCAATCAATGTTAAAGGTAATGGATCAGCTGAATGTAACTGTATGCAGAAACTAGTGGCTTTGAGTATTCACTATAACTGTGTGAAAAGTCAAATTCATGTTTAAATAAGGCACATCCCTGTATGGCAGTATTTCAAACTCAAACCTTATACAAATATAATGTATAATACATTCTCGGTTATCCATGCATACCTGGAATGCTTCGGCTTAAAATTCTCAAAAATTACACTTTTCCAAAAAATGTTGGATATTTTGAGGTAGCCTGGTTATATATGGGCAGAAACAGTTGCTTTAGACTTGGCATAAATTACCATAAATTTTCTGCAGTTCACTCTGTACTTTCAGGCTAGTGTTTTATTTCTATAAGGAATGTCTTTTGTATAGATTTCAGAACCTGATAGTTAAAATTTTTAAAGGAGTATTACTACATCTGTTTCATTTGCAATTTCATCATTGAATATTGAAAATATGGAGCTAAAACACGTGTCGCTACAGTTTATTAACATCATGTAACATAGTTTTCCAAGCGGAAGAGAATTTTCCTTAATAGAATTAGTTGTCAAATCCTTTTTAACTTTTCTCTTCTATGGTTTTTATGTCATCTGACATCATAATTTAGGTATAGGTACTCAATTTTAAGCCAGCATATTTTTTCACGAATATCCTAAAATGCACGCAACCCACGAACACACACTTGTAGGGCTGGTTGCCTACCCCGGGAAAATTAGTTTTCTACTGATCATGCAAAAAGTCAAGATACACGAATTTGAGATGCTATATCTCCATTAAAAATTATTCTATTTTGTTGAACCAGACAACATATAATAGAGAATTTAGTTCTACGTTTGATAATAGCTTTTTTTTAAATTTACGATAATATTTTTTATGGGCCACAGGTTGGAAAAAAACCCTTTTGGCAACTAAAAATCCGATAGCAGCACTTTGAACGTTTATTCCTCAGACAATTTACACCGTATCAATATAATATTTTAAAGACTTTAAGACATCTATTTTAAATGTTTATCTGTAAGCATGATTTTATAA
>LYUA01001450.1:164049-174865 GCA_002093875.1 Calopteryx splendens
TACGTACATACAGCTACATTTCAGAGACATGACAAAAAAATTGTTAAGTGGAACGATCTTGAAGCTTCCAGCGCATCAAAGCGCTTGATGTGCGATTCGGAACGCGCCCTAGAATGGTTAAGATATTGTATTAAGAGTTCTCGCGATCTCCACTCCATTCAATACGCCGGGAAAGCACCAGATCTTTCTTCGATTAAGACATACATTTAAAAAATTGGAAAACAATGTGGTATTCTAAATTCACACTGAAATATTGTAAAAAGTGTCTGCTTTAGCTGTAAATGAATCTGTTGTTGATGGAAAAACTCACCCTTCTTGTCGTCCTTCTTCTTCTGCTCAACCCATTGCTTTCTCCATTCCCTGTTCCATTCCCTGTCTCTATCTGTTTTCTTCAGACGTGAAAAGGCATCATTTAGCTCTGGTTGTTGTTGAAGCTTCTTTGTGGTCAAAGTTCCCATTGCTTTTACTACCTTAACTTTTGTCTGTTTTTGTTTGGGTAGAGTTTGTATTTCTGGAGAGACTGTTTCTTTTCCAGAATTATTTTGAACAATGCCTTCATTAATTCTGTACTTGGTACCTTTATGAAGGAGTTCACTGACACCTTTACTGAATGTTGGTTTATCATCCCCCTGGTGTA
This sequence comes from Calopteryx splendens, assembly GCA_002093875.1. Taxonomy (NCBI): domain Eukaryota; kingdom Metazoa; phylum Arthropoda; class Insecta; order Odonata; family Calopterygidae; genus Calopteryx; species Calopteryx splendens. The sequence continues at coordinate 164,687 of LYUA01001450.1, forward strand.
GTTCCTGTGATGTGCTTTTAGGGTTTATCAAAGTGGCTGTTTTTAGCATGGGAAATGTTTTCTTTTTCTTTACGTCAAGGATTTCCTTTTGTGAAACCTGAGTTGTTTCAATTTTTTCTACTGCGGCGATAATCTCTCCCTCATCATCCTCTGATGTACCATCAACTGCCATTGACATTCCTAACAGTTCTGGATTTAAGGTCATCCATGCATGCTCATCTGTAAGAATGTGAACAAAACGTTTGAAGTCTAGTATTGGTACACGTGAATCAGAGAATTGCAGCCCGTAGATAGCTCGTGCTACGTGTATTGATAGAACTTCTTCCATTCTGTGCAGAATGTTTTGTGCCCTGGGCAGTGCCACTTGAAGTTCTTCTTCAGCAATATTCCTTTTCCTTATGAAGAAATCTGCCAGTTTCCGCCTCTTTAGACCGTTGTACATTTCAGCCAAAACTTCTCTGAGATTGTATCCCATTTCCTCCTCTGGCCAGTTAAGTTTCCCTTTTTCACATTGCCAGTAGAATGCAGTTCGGACGAAATTCTGTGATAGTCCAAACTTATCCCATTGCAAGTAGCATCGTCTCAGAAGCATGGCAAAGAGGAGGCATCTTGTTTGTGCATGGGTAAGGCCTTCCTCAAGGACTCGTTCTGCCTCGCAAAAGCAAATTTTCCATCCTAGTTCAGGAATATGATTTTCTTCTTGCTTCTTGGGTGTTTTAGGCAGTTCAAGGTTCTTGTAAAAATTTGGTGGAACCACAACATGGCATGCTGTTCTGGTTGCTTCATGCACGAGCCTTCCTGGCCATGCTGGTCTTTTTTCTTTGGTCCTTTCATCAATGGTAATGGTTTTTCTTCTTCTGCCATGAAGCCATGCGACAGTCTCTTCTCGTGGCCAAGGGATAGTAATTGATGGAATGATCTCTACAGGAAATCTCATTCCATGTCTGTCTCGTTGTGAAAACCAGCTAGTATCACCAGCAGTAACAGGAACACTTGCTGGTATACCTAGACAAGCCTGTAAGGAATCATCGTCATCTTCAGGACCATTACCACTGTCTACACTAGCCTTGGAATTTCTACCCAGCCTTTGAATAGGTATCCTTGGTTCCCCTAATGTGTTGAGTAATGCTGCACTGCCTTTGTGGTAGTCTCCACCAGTTGAGGAATAGCCATAATCACGCCATCGTACCTCTTCTGCAAAGGCCGTGAGAAATTTCATTGGATTAAGAAATGTTTTTGTTATGAATAGTTGTCCAGGGTCTCCACCTTGTTCTTCTATTCGCCTGGCTAATTCTTCTCCTTCCAAGTCAAACTCCTCATCATCTTCTCCTTCTATGTGACGGTATCTTACCTGCAATGGGATCAATATTAGATTGCAATTTTGCCATGACATTGAAATTAAGTTAAAATGAGGGTCAAGGGAAATTATAATTACATATTTTTTTTAGTCATTTTTTTTAATGAGCCAGCTTAAACTTTGCCAAGTGGAAGTTATCCAAGAAATGATCTTGTAATGATATTTTCTCCATTCATCCTTCCTTGCATCCGTTTACTTTATAATACCAGGAAATGTTTTGATCAATGCACTTGCCTTATATGGTAGGGTGTGTGCATTTATATTTTTTTAAATTAAGCAATGTTGGTTCTATAAAAATGTTATCTAAATTTACTAGCATTTCACTTCTTCATAAATTTTATGTACTACTTAAAAAGTTCTTATACCATCAGCCTCAGTGTCATTTCACGACAATTTGTCAAATTTGTGTTAAATACACCATGAACTAAGCGGATGTGACTTATGAGTAATAATTAAAGGCTATTTTAATTCCATCTCTTGGCATAATTTTAGTGTATATTAGAAAAGCAGTCTTAAACTCATGGAGTACAAAATTTTATTGTATATAGATAGATCAACCGTGCTTGGAACTTACCTTAGTTAGGCATTGATGAGGTATACCTCCATGTCTCTTTGCTGTTGGTTGAGGGGTATGTGTTGTTGGTATTGTTGCATATCCATAATCAGAATCACTATTTTCTGTAGATATACTCATTTTTGCATTATTGATACGCTTGTGTATGTTCCCATAGTTAGGTGCTTTCCCAAGTCTCCAGTTATCTGCTTCTTTTGTGGTTGACGTACTATGTGCATTTTCATTGTTCTTGCTGAAATTTCCAGTTAAACGTGATGAACTTGGTGATTTGTAAGGCCAGGCTGGTAGACTCTGTGCAATACCACTGTCTCGTCTGCCACTTAAAGCTAATCGTGGTGGATTAAAATCTTCATCATATGTGGTCTCACTCTCTCTTGGAATTGGGTTTAAAGTTGCATCACTGTTGAATAGAGAATTTCTAAAGATAAAAATTATAATGTGTTATATACTGTTAGTGTATATTGGCAGTGACATATCCTGTCGAGTATACTCCATAATTATGGATTTTGTGGAATTGGTCTCTTTTAAATCAAGAAAATTTTCAATGTACTAGTGGAATAACTCGTTGACAATTTAAAGGATAAGATGCTTATGAATACTTCTATTTGTGCTGAATTTCAAATTTTAGGCACTTTAAAAAAGGCAAGGATTCCTATGATGTAATGTAAATTGATTTAGAGCCCTATAAGCTCTTTAATGTGTTTAACTCTAATGCTGATACATCTTTATTAAATGCAGTATTTTGAAGCTACTGCTATTAAATACATACTACATCTCTATGTGTTTTTACACTAAATTTGTGGCTTCTTTATGTGATCTATCAGACAGGTTTGATTTTGAAGTTATGCACAGACTTTACAAAAAGCACTATCACTGTGAAAAATTTTGGCTCTGGAATCCATTGGGAAATTGCTAGCCAAAATCAAGTTATATGGACAGGCACTGGGAAATATAATGTGCTACGTGTTGTGGTTAGAAAAGCTCCTGTAAAACCCTGGTATTAATTGTGTTGGTTTTTAATCATTAATACACAAGTACTTCAGGTCCACGACCCATCTGGAAGTGTGTTACTCCAACAGCAGATTGGAATGGAGTTATAAAAAAATTAGAACTGAAAAAATATTAATTTTCAGTTCCCAGTAAGTCATTTCCAAACATCTGCCAAATCATAGGAATTGTTTCGACTTGGGAATCACCTTCTGCTTCTGACAAAACTTGATGCAACATATCCTCTCTCCTTTTTTTCATGATGAGCAATCTGTAAGTCCAACAGACATATAGTACAGCACAATGGCTACCTAACAGTGACTGATGCAAATGGGGATTGTGTGAAAATTCAGGCATGCACATGAAGGTACTCTCTGCTGTGGAAAGTGGCACCACCTTACTGTCATGACTTAGCACATGTAAATTTAAGGATCCTTTTTAGACAGGCCTCATAAAAGTACCTACATAAATTTGCGACAAGAGTTCTATGAAAGTCTGACTTTGTTAAATTACCCATAGTAAAATTGAGCAGTCAGTATCATTTTACATCTCTACCATAATGTACAGTACTTGACATATGTAAATGATTAAATGGCTAATTTATATCACTTTCCACCAAAACTTTATTCTAGTTCTCTCCCAGAAAGGATCTACCCCTACATTTTGTTCCTCCCAGCAACCCTAATTATTTTTAAAAAATACCAACAGATCTCTAAGGTGACTTGTAACTGGCTATTTAGTCTATTTGAAGTGCTATAAATAAATAGGTTATGAAACCTAAATATTTGTTGCAAAATCCAAGCTACTTCATACTCCTTTACACAATTTTTTGATTTTTCATAATCCCTCATGGCTATGGGAAAGATTTAAAGGTTGTGTCACAGTGTAAAATTGATGAATTATTAGCTCAAAGTTTACTCACTTTGGTGGCTTTATTGGTGGCCGCTGTGCTATAGCTGACCCTGCACCTTTCTGTATACCAGCTAAAAGTTTTTCTCCAGGTGACATGTTGCTGTCAAAAGTATCCTGGTCTTCATCATCACTATATGTGCTACTGTCAGATGTATTGACTGTAAGATTTTCAAAAATGTATTTTTATCTTCTCCTTTTTTGTACAGTTTCATACCAATGTTGCATTCCTATGAGGACTTCTCATGTTCTATAACTGAAGATATTTTATCATTTTGAGAAAGTGTTTTGGTTTCTTACCTTCTGGTGGATATTCTTTAGTCTTCAATGTTTTGTCATACAGCTTCTTGCATAGGTATGAATATTCACTCTCATCATCTCCAGGTCTTTGGGATCCAGAAGATTGTGCATATTCAGCTGCTTCTGAAATTGTCATCTCATGTGCTAATTCCTTGTCTTTCATATTTATTGCATAAAGTTCTTCATTCCTTATTTCTTCTGGCCAGTTTCCAATGCAGCGTAGTTTCAGATACCCTATTAAGGATAAAATCATTAAAATAGTTTTTGTTGACAACTTTAAATGTGAGTAGGTTGAATGTTTCATTTTTTGTATTATAAATAAGTTATGTTATGTCTAAATATATATGCAATTAAATGGCAATAAGTTCATTTCTTTATTTTCTCTAAAGTATATCAAAATTTTAAATTATCAAGTGCCTAAAAGTGAAAATTTTCAGTTAGATAATTATTAAATGCCTTCACGTATGATTCTTGGTATCACCTTGACTGTTATAAAATCCGTAGAAATCTAGGCAAAATTTTAACTTGTTTTCCCAAAATTATCACCTAGAATGAAGTGTAGCTCATGTCTTGAACTTTTCTAGGTAAAATAATTTTTTTACAGGTTTCATGTCAATATTTATGACATTATTTTAAATTATTTTCAATATTAAATTTGACTAAGTTATTTAAAATATTTTCTCCTTTGGAAGTGACCATAAATTAAAGGGTTACCTAGGTAGGTTCTTTTTAGATAGTTGTTTCAATCTACAGTTTGGGACACTTGCCTTTATCCAGTTTATAAACTAGAGACCTCAGGACCCACTATCTATGTATATTGGAGCTTGAGTGATTGTACAATTCCCTGATCCAGTGGTTGTAGTATTGTTGTGGTGTTTGTATAGAAATACGATATATAAGAAGGCTTAATATATTTTTAAGTTTAAGAATCAATTGCATTCTCAAGAGGAAATCTTCACTTTCAAATGTTTTAACCATGATTTGAATATATCACAGATGCCATCCATGCCTTCTATTTGCATTTTTGAAGCAATGATACTTCTGAGATGTCATTATTAAGGGAGCCTCTTTGTATCTTACTGCATTGCAACTAAGCATTATTGATCGTTTTTCCAAAATTATTACCCAGAGTGAAATTATATAGATTATTTTCAATCAAGGAAGAGAATTATTTTCGTCCCAAGAGGCTGATTTGTTGTTAAAGATTTAGACTCCATCATAGCCTTTCCTTCATCATCATTATTTTCACATTTTTATTTTAAGAAATTCCTGTCAACTCTAAAACACCATAACCCTAAAAAAATATAGCAGTCTCTTTTTCCAATCATCAACATGTGGTTAGATATCAATTCATTCACCATACTCTACATGGAATGACATTTCTAAAATATTTTAAGCACCCATTGCTAGGGACAGAATGTTCTGTATTAAAGTGTTTCACTATTTGGCAAGCTTGCTATTGAGTCACTGATATACTGGTAATCTCAAGGTGTACATTCCCTTGAGCCACACGTAAAAAATCTAATTCATTTCTCAGAAGTAATCTTTCTCTTCCTTTTCTTTTCATTTTTTTTATGTCTTCCCCTGTCCTTAATAGTATTTCTTTTGATTTTTTGGATGTGATTTACTTGCATCCCTCGGCATTTAAAAATATCAGTCTATTTTTTCATAGGAATTCCTTTTTTTCTCCAGGATCCTTCTTTTATGCAAACTCAACACAATCTTGCTCTTCCCTTCTTTCATTTCTCTACTCCTGCTGAGACAAATTGTCGAAATGATTTGGATGACTATCCAAAATAATTTAAAGAAAATTAACGTTAAGAAGAAACGTGGTTATTTTAACACTTAAGGTTAGGGACTATAGCATTTCCAGCACAAAACATGTTTTGTGCTGGAAATGCTATAGTCAAAGGCCTAAAGTGTTGAAATAACCACTTATGGTTTTGGTAATCTTTTAATAATTCCCCTTGGCAATTTGGATTCTGAGCTAACTGGGTTGGAGAGGATTCCTGGAAGCAATTAACATTGGCTCACTGAGCTCTCAGCACCCATACTTTTGTCAACTAAAAAGTGTTGACTCTAGCTAATTGAGGCTGACTTGTTGTTAAAGATTTAGACTCCATTGAACCACTTCATTTGGAAATAAAGTTCTTCCTCCAGGACTGGTGGCTACCCAAAATCTTTACTGCTCCTCCTTAAGGAACATAGTTTTTTTTAACCATGAGTATCAAGCATAAGCAGGGTTTATTACCCCTATAAAATATAAAGGCACCCTTGAGATTCACTAAGTGGAATTCTGTGATTAGTATTGTTCTATTTGTGTAAAATCTTTAACACAAAGAGTTAAACCCTTAACACTGGTCACTGGCCATGGAAGTTGTGCTCTCTGGTCAAAAATAGTTAACCATGGCATCTGAAAGAGGTAGCTTCTGAATGGAAGGGAACATAACACAGACTATGTGGGGAATATGTTTGGTTTGGGAAAAAAGTGTTTGATAAGGAGGTTGATCATTTAAAAGGCATAGGTAGAACAGAAAAAAAGAAAATATATTTGGGGAAGTGTCAAACTATTAATTGAATTTTATGAGCAACAGTTCTCATCAATTCTCTTTTATTAAGCAAAAGGGGGTGAGTGTTTTGAATTCACTGAATATAGTTCTTCACTAAGCGATAAAATATAGTGTAGCCTGAGGGAGAAGGAATGCCCATGCTAGTGCAAAGCAACATGTCTCTAGTTTCAATCAGTAGTAAGGTGGATATAAATTCCCTTTAATGGGTGCTTCAAAAATGCAGCTACAGTAGAAGAGAATGAAGGTTGTGAGACAAATGTATTTATAAAGTACCATTAAAATACAAGCTCCTTGGTAAAAATGTATTTAAATCAAAGAAAAATATGAAAAAGAAGATTAAAAATTAAGATAAGTTATTAAGCAATAATTTTTATGAAACTACTAAACAAAATAGTGATTAAAACTGAATTTAGGGAGAGAAAAAAATTGGAAGTTGCTAGGATTGAAGTGGCACAAAAGAATCTTTGAGTTGGACACTTTACTACTAGGCTAATGCATCCATTATTAGCAGTGCCTTCAGGTATGTACTTTAACTAGTTACTTTCCTTTCCTCAAATTTCTAATAAAAATATCTAGAAAATGATGGCAAAGTGGATACTTCTGAAAATGTCTAATGATTTTTTGTTTTCTTTCACTAAACAAACTTTTGCTGTGGTCTCCCAATTCGAGCAGGGTCCTATCCCTTGTTAGTTAAGGAATGTTTTTAAGCAGGTTTCACAGTATACATGTCCCAACAAGGACTCGTTTAAAATTTGGTATCAAAAATTGAATTCACCAACTCACTGGTTGATTTGAAAACACTAATGAATGTAGGCATACAAATCTCACATTGGCAACTAAAAGCTTAAGCATAATACCGTTTTTCATTTTCTAAAAAACAGTCTTATCCATTAATTAAACAGCAATTAGGCATGGAATTTGATCATTTTCGTGCATTTTTTGTGGGAGGATTGATTTGCTGTATTTGCTCTTGTGAATGTAAAATAGTGTGTGCTAGGACTACTTGCTGAGATTTGGAATACATAGGCTGCATACAAATCTATCCTCATTCATTTACCGGCCATTTTAGGTATGGGCTCTGGTATGATCGCTCGGTATAAGTCCTCTTCTCCTTCTTTCTCCACAATCCGCACATCTTCGTGGACTACCATAATCCGGAGTGGCACCAGGAGCTCCTTGCATGTAGCAAGTTTTTCAGTTGAGCCAGAAAGACTGAGGCATGACTTTGACCTGGCTGTTTTCACATTAGGTTTTAAGGGGAAGGTTGAGCTGTTCAGAAGAGGAGGATCCAGTCTCACCCACCTGCCAACAATTTCCTGTCAGGAAATATTTCAGAGAGGCATTACTTTTTTAGTGTAGGTTATCACAGTTAATCAGTCAAATATATTAAATATTTTCACAGTAAACATTAAGTAATTATCAATGAGGCAAGCTTGTTAGCTAAGGTACAAGAACAAGGTATAAGAACTACAAGGTGTGTTCTCCGAAGCAAATATGGATGTCTCTCGAGGGTGAAAATTGATAGGCCCCCTCCCCTCTCACCACACAACAACCAATCAAATGCCCCACACATCCCCCTCAAACCAATACCTCCCTCAACCACCCCCCACTCCCCCTGCGACATTTAACTCTTATTTGACCTCAGACTGTTTCTTCTGGAGTGACACCTTCACACAAATCTCCCCATTGATGGGTGTATTTGATGATTGAAGTAATAGTGTAGGAGTTAATAATAATATTCCTGTTGACATATGCGAAAAATTCTCAGAGTAAAAATCATTTGCCTAAACCAGGACTCGAACCCAGATCCCTCTTTTTCTGGCCAAGTGCTTTAGTCAGTTAAGCTACCCAATTCTACTACACTGAATTTTTGAGAGCTTTAAATGGAAAAAGATTTTCTTACGTTTTACCGTCCATACATCCTCATCGTGCGCATAGTGTTAAAGTTTACAGGGTTAATATAGTATTCCTGTTGGCTTTGGAGATCACCCCTCCTTGTAAGTAAATAATTCATTTCTTTTTGTAATCTGTGTTCAAGAATTCCTCAATCATATCTCAGGTTCCTTTTTTATTTTTAAAATCTGGTTTACATACCATGAATTGATTTTGAATTACCTGCATGGTATCTGGTAATGATGCTCTTTTTTTATGCCTTAAAGAACTTAGGCCACCACCTGGTCCTTCTGCATTCATTCGAGATTCTTCTCTCAGACGTTGAAATTTGAAGGAAGATCTATCTCTAGAGTGGAATTAGGAGAAAGAAATGTAAATGAGGAGAAAGGAATCTTCCGATTAGATTGTGTCATTGTGAGAAAAAAGCAAATGTGAAATGACTTATGAATTTACAAAAGATATTACCAAATACTTCTCTAAACCAAAATGGATGAAGAAGAGTAGAAAAGTAGAAAGAAAAAGAAGAGTAGAAAGTTTTTTTTAATTTTCCCTTATTCATGATTTTACTGGACTAAATGAGTCTTATCAGATGTCACTATATTTTTTTAATCCATTGTGTGAAAAAAAGTGTTTCTTTCGGTTTGTGATATGATTGCATAGAGGAAGAAGATATGGTATATTTTGATTCAAAACTTGTTTGATTCCAAACTTCAGATTGATGATAGAACTCTTGGATACTGGTAGTAAATCTCTTTTTCTATTTCCTTGGATATATAACCAACTTTTTTTTCACCAGTTGCAAGTTTTTGAGACTCACTTAAACCGTAAGCATAGAAGTAGGGAATTTGGCAAAGCAAGAGAATCGGTGTGAAAATAGTATAGCCATGGTGTCATCAATGTGTTCATGTAATACATACATAGTGTTATGTTACACTAGGAATATTTCCAATATACCTTTTAGTATAAGACCATTCAAGTATACAGGGTGGTCACTAAGTTGAGAAACCTGGAATACTCGATACATATTATCAAAATGTTTAAGAAAAATTAGGAAATGGGTGAATGTTTTGAAGAAGTTGGGAATATGGTATAAGATTTAAGATTACCAAAGGAGAGTAATGTTAGATTTAGTTATGAGGCCTCTTCGTGTTTGGCATAGTCCATTGTGCTTGCAGTCTCTGGTATAAAACAAAATTATAGTAGTTTTAACTTCCGTTATGCAATGGCATGCACAGCCATATAGGATTTTACTCAAAAAGCACCTAATCAAGAATGCATGTTCTTGGGGAGAAAAATCATAAAATATAAGTAATGAGAGTAAAGAAAATGTGTGGCCACCCTGGTGTAAGTGAAGTGTACATTAAAATGAGCTAAAGCTAATTATGAAATTGAATCAGTTATGGCACATGCAAAAATAAATACATAAATTATTGAATGAATAAAAATATTAATAAAACCAATGAAATGGAAAAATTCACATGTTCCGAGTAGTCTATGCATAAAGCAGAAACATTCTATTTTCTCTAGCTGTATATTGAATTATTCTGACCTTAGAATCCGGAAATCGAGGGATCCGGGTTCGACTCCCG
>LYUA01001451.1:122924-133418 GCA_002093875.1 Calopteryx splendens
CCCCCCCCCCCCCAATGTACATATAAATATATTGGATACCTTTTGAAACAGAAAGGATTTCCTGAAGAAAGTGGTTCAAATAGTGAGTAACAAAAATACGGATCTGCAAGATTAGTTGAAACATTGCAGTTCCGGATTCTCAGATGGCAAAGGTCATTTAGCACCAGAGTTATTCCTAAATCTTAACTTAAATTGGCGACGTGGAACCATTCGGGAGGACCCATTTCCCAACGGGAGAAAAATAACTTTAAACGTTTATTTGAAATACGCAAATATCCAATTAAAAGTGGTTTAAGTTGTGTTTTACAACATGTACATTCATCAGCCTTCGATATTTTTGATAATATAAAACATATTGTGGCGGCACATATTTTGATAATTGACTATCTTTGTATTTTGAATATTCATTGTTTTGTAATTTATTTAAAATGTATAACGGCGAAAAACATGGGAATAAGCAACTAGAGGCCTCGTGACAACCAACGGGGATCGTTGGTTGTTTATGAGAAGAGTAAATGGACCGCCATTTTAAAATCAACAACCGTTCTCCTTTGTGTGCGCAATTCCCGACACCACAATATTATTTTATTTATTAAAAAATATGAAATATATTAAATATTTGTACAATAATGATTTAATATGGTGACCTATTCGTATATATATATACATTTAGAATAACTTGATTCTGGTTCCTAATAGCCGTATTTTCTAGTCATCCATATCACCATTCAGTATATTTCCAATTATTCTGAAGGTTATTAGGGCCGGAGCTTTAAAAATGTCTCTAGGACCGTATTCGAAAACATCAGCTTAAGTCTCCAAACGTAGCTAATAACCATTTTAAACAAGGCGCGATAAAAAAAATGTCTCCAACAGACTTGAGCCTTTATCTGGCTGGGAAATAAATGTTTGATAGAATCCGGAGACCTTGATCTGTGGTTGAAAAAGAGAAACAATTGGCCATTTAAAAATAAAAAAAAACCATCGTTGATCCTTAAAATAACAATTGTTCATTAGTTGAGCCTTCTTTCTGAAGGGAGCCTTCTTTCTTTAACTGGCTCTTGAAATCAAGAAAATTTGCTTACCAGTGAAAAAGCCACTTGAAAAAATTATTTTCTTTAATTTTATTGAAAATTTTATTCAGAATCCCAGGAGGGCCTAAATCATCGGCACAAGTAGAAAACTGCCGAGGTCTTAACTGCAGAGGTTACTATCCGGTGACCTTTCGTTTGACCTTACCTCTCAAAATTCAACTACTGGCTGCTTTGTTTTCCACTCCCGTCGTCCAATTCGTCGCGTCCCTTTGTCCAATACTTGGAAACATGTCATTCGACGCCTTGGACGCTATTTAGGAATATGCAAACTCCCAATTACGACCCTCGTCTGCCTTCATCTTTCATGCCCCTTGTCCTTCTCCTGTCGCCCCAATGCCCTCGCCTCCTAAACGCCCTCGCTTCCGAGGGCACTGCTTAAGGCAGAGGCAAAATTCGACACAGTTTTCTGTTCAAAGAACAGGCTTCATTCAAAATGACTTAAATTGCATGAGCTCGTCGAGGGTATTAGCATATCCAAAAACATTCCTTCCATCTTGGAAGAAACTATTCCTTCCCCCTCTCCACACCCTTACTATTTAACAGCATGATGATCAGGCTTAAATTCTGCTTTTCTAAATGAATGGTCGAGAGTTTGGGTGAGTGGTGGCAGATGCACAACGCACGTGTCGAGGAAGCGTTGGCTACTTTAAATGTGACTTAGACACCGAAATATCGTATCTGGTCAATTTTCCACAAACGCTCGCCAAAAGTGAATTCCACTTCAAAGTGTTTGAATCCTTTTTCTAGGTTTCCGTAAATATTCTCAATATATATATCTTGCGCCAAAGACATTAAAAATAAGCGCAAAAGATTGCAAAACTCGACTCGCATTTTTCAGTCCTCAGCAAAGCTAGGTCATAGCTCATTCTCCGGTCTCACTTGAATACCGATGAACATTAACAGCTGAAGGGAATACTATGGAAAAGCAAATTTCGGACAGCAACCCGGAATCCTGATGGAGTGTTGGTGGTGCTCACGATTCAATCATTCACGAACAATGCTATAGCCGCTAGCTGTTTTACAACATGAATGAAATTGGCTAACTTTTCTCAAATGCCTCCATTTAACCTTAGCTCATTTTTTTCAATCAAAAGAGGGAAAATAATTCTTATAGCGAAGGAAGGAGATTGTCAAGAGAGTGACTTACCTAATGGGAATACCTACACTTAGTTAAGAGGAAGATCACAATGACAGCCATCTTTGAAAATAAAACCAAATACGAGTTTTATTATTTAGTTAGCACGAGTCACCAACTACAAAATTGTCTTGAATCGATAGGTGCGCATAGGGGGTAGGCCCCACACAGCCCTATTCCGAGTGTACTCATAACTCCCGAGTGCGAGGTTCAACATTTTGTGTCACGGGAAATTTCCAGGCATATCTGGTCCCCAATATAATTACGCCAGTTGCTTCATCCGTGCCGCCCACGGTTTCCAGATTTCACAGATTGAAGGCCGTCGCAGGCTCTGCACCATTTTCAATTTAATCGCAGTTACAAGTACCTAGGTGACCGCAATTTTTCCCTTGACCCCACAGGGACTGGGACGTATCCCAGATGCAGCAGGGGAATTACGCCCTTAGTCGATACGCTTACGGTTTTAAGGAAATGGATTAGGTGAAAAACAATACATTTTTATAAATATTTTTTATTCATAAAATATATTTATAAATTTACAAATACTGTTATAAATAAAGCTACTACAATACATGTTTTACTCAGTCCTCCCGATATTTAGATCATGCTCAAATCGGTTTACTACAACATATCCATGGTAAAATGAATTATTTGGACGTGGAAACACTTCTTACATTAATTTATAGAAATCATGAGCAATTATACATAACTAAACCAGGATTAGACGACTCTTCGACCACCCTCGTACGCGTGTCCGATCAGGCGTCTTGGAGGTACGCCTGCTGGGATATAGCCACGTGCTCCGAAATTCCGAGGCCGAGAATATGATATAAATCTCATTTTACTTTTTTAATACCAGAGCCGTCAAATCACTTAATGCCTACCTTCAATCCACTAAATTTGCCACAAGCCTAAAACAGATCAACTTAGACGTGACCTCTTCGATTAATCATTTCTATATCATATACTTAAGATACAAAACATGCACTTAGAAAGCCATCGCGATAGCTGGGTGGATGATGGGGGCTTTGGACTTTCTATTTGGGGAGTTCGTGCAACACGAAATCTCCAACGACTGTCCACCGCGTCAACGAGCGTTCTCTCACGGCACGGTCGGGAGTGCTTTGCGGGCTTTCTTTTGCGGGAAAAGGAGGAAAAATCAATCTTATCGGACCGATTTCAAGGAACCTGAAGAGTGTCCAGATAAATCATCGCCCAACGGAGAAAGTCAGGAAGTGGGTGGAAACGATCACGGGTGGATGAATGAGGACTTGCACAAAACGAGGTCGGAGGTCGATCGGCTGACATATATTTCTCCAATCACGACGAATGCTAGATCATTCGTAGGGATGCTAGTCTGCCAGCCTCATCGGATCGAATCGCACAACTGTAAGGAATTATGAAATCATTTCTAACAAGAAACTACGCATCAGAGATTATCAATGCTAATCGCGCTAACGTTTAACCAACGAATTGCTTGAAGTTCATATTTTAATCCACCAGAAAGGGCGTCTACTAGTGGTGTCTTTCTAAAAGACATTCTGGTCTTCTATCGAGACACAATGGGTCCAAATCCAAAAAAAAATCACTCTAATCAACCCAGAGGTCGGTTTGGTAGGTGAGGGCAGAGAGCTCTCACCCAATAGTACTAAGCCCTAATACGGCGTGTGTGAAATTCACACATAATCAGGGTAATGAGGGGTGGCCAGTTCCTTATTCCCTGTTCACCGCGACACCACTAAAGGGTCCATGACCTCTGGTGCACCCGAGAAATGGTGCTCACAGCTCGGATGAAGCTGAGGGTGCCCAGAATCGGTCGTCTCCCGGGATCGAACCCAGGCCCTCCAGTTGGAAGCTTAGTGCTGTGCCCACTGGACTACCGCGCCCCTCAAATCCCAAAAGGCATACCAAAACCCCGAATGGTTTGAAACCCTGGAAAAATTAGAACACAAAGAGTTTCAAAAATCACTGACTACAAATCCAAAACACCATACCTTACCCAGAATTTTGCAGCATAGCCAGAATTTTGTGTACCTTAATTAGGGTACACAAAATTCTGGCTCCAATATGGCGGCCGCGCACATATGACAAGCTATAAGACTTATATCGATGGAACTAATTGGGCACAGGGGCGTTTTCGAGGACGCTATTGCAAATACCCATTCAAAATTAATTTATTTGGTGTGATATTATTGAACAAAAAAATACTTTTGAATATTTATATTTGAAAGGTAAGCTAAAACATAAAATGGATTAGTCATAACAAAAATATTTGCATGGGTTATGAACCAATCAATTCAATTCAAGTCAGAATCAAAATCCTCCTGAAAATGAACTTCTGAATAAACGTCAATCATATTTAAGCAAGTTTAAAAAATATTTCGTACCAAAAGCAATAATCACTCGAAGGTTGGGCAGCAACGCCACAGCTTCTTAATTAAAGCCAGATTAATTCTCCTCTCCTTTTTCTCGCTGTTACCTGATACTGGAAACATATGGATCAGATGAGGACCAACGAGATAATCGAAATCATCCTGAATTGTTTCTATTTACCCTCGAGCACTTTTACGAGACGTCTCCATTACATATTTTGACATCTTACCATTTGGGATTCACGGATGGTTGGCCGACTGGTAGCAATGAGTCAGCAATTATCCGTAGATCGTGTAGGTGATAACAGCTAGTGCCGTGAAGCAGGCATGTGATTTCATTCGGGTATATTACACGAATATCCTCGGTGTTTCCTCCGTATGTTTAATTACCTTATCGCAGTTCACCCGAATTCCACTCCGAGTAACCTTTCGGATTGCATCGAAGCGTTTGATTAAAACTTCGCCCAACCTTGTTATCGACGCTCACGCAGCCAATTAATCGAAACAACAACACCGATGACAAAGCGCTCGTCACTAACGTATCCTCGCTCTGGATTACCAATCGTCAGCTCCGGATTAAAAAAAAAATGAATTCCACTTGAATATTCCCCTAGCGGTCTCCTACAATTCGCTTCTCTTCCATAATACGCACTTGCTAGTTTCTAATTTTTGATTTTGCAGGACAATTGCAAAAAAAAACAAAGACGTACCCATTCGTGTACGATGTCCACGATACAATTTCTCGTATGCAAGAAATAGTTGGCATTGATGCTCCTTGGCTCATTGATCTTAGTCCTTGGTATCGGTTTCAGAATTCCGATTCAACGACGCGTCGTGACAAGAGACGTTCCCATCAACCACCTTTCTCCGATCGCACTAATTTTCTTCAAATAAATCTTTTTCTAAAATCCAGCGGACTTTATTGAAATTCATTGCAATCCCCTTTGACACCTAATTCTTACCTAACACTTTCGACGGGTCCCGAACGTAATATCCACGTAATAAGGCGTAAACAACGTGCGGTAGTACTTTAGCTTTGATTTTTCGTTAATTACATCAGCGGGGCCACGCGTACGAGGAGCAAATGAGGAAAGGATAGAGCAGGGACAGAGAGCTGTCTGCAGATTTGAAAAAAAAAAAAAAGAAATCTCCCGTTAAACCATTTTCCGCACTACTCCTCCAAAATTCACACATTTTCGACGCCCCCTATTAGAAATTAATTCCGGCCGGAGAGCCGACCTAAAAATGGTGATTATTCCCCAGGGAAAACCCGTAACCTACCCGTTAAAGATGCGGGAACATCCGCTTTTGAGCGTCCGGAAAAAAAAACGCCCTCGATGGGGAAAAGTCTGTCAAGCTCTTGAAGGCTGGTATTCCTTTTCCGAATTTCGTGATTCAGTCCCGGAAATCGCAATACCCCCACGGCGAGGAGAGACGGAGGAGAACAACGGAATTTCCGGCCGCGCAAGCAGAAGCAACTCAAGCGCACACGAATTGAAGACGAGATGGGAACGACGCCAATCGAGCATGGCCCTCACTTTCAACCGGATGACCAGATGAAAGACAAATGTGAGCAGATGATCTTAAGTCTAAAAATATTCACCGAAGACATTCCGAAGCTCACCGGGAACGACACGAAATAAAAAGTCGCCAACATTCCTCAAAGAAGAAAAGAAAATCGTCCTTGGTACTTCCATTAGGACACACGGGCGAATACCTACTTAACCACATTTTCGGCGGCAGTCACTACCGAATGATATTTTTGCCAGAATGAATTCTCAAAAATCAAAGTGGAATTAATGGTTTTCTTCCGTTTCCCCTCGAAGACAGAGTCGCCACCGTTAACTATCGGATCTAATCCAAAGTGGAAGTAAAACATGTGACCTTGGGCACGCAAAAGAATCGATAGACCCAATCAACCAATTAAGCAGGTCAGTATTCTTAAATTGCGACACGATAATTCATATGAACCCCTCTCTGAGCCCTATATTAAAAAGAGTAATTTTCTCCTCAAGATATAATAAACTGTAAAAAAATAAATAAATAATGGCATGTGCTGGATGGAATGAGACGCTTCTATGCATTTTTACCCACTCTAGTTTCACCGCGAAATCCGGAAATAATTACTTACTTGTAATACCTTTCTCTCTGTTCGCAGTGACCCAGAAAAGTTACCTGAATGGGTTCAAGCTGATATTTTATCGGAAGGTAACTTTTTCCCACACAATGGGGGCTTGATAGCACTGGAGATGCGAAATAGAAGTTGCCAACATTTCAGAAAGAGCAACTCCTGGCATTCACTAAATCAAGGAGGTGAGGGATGACGAGGATATGCATTGAATTTACGACAGTGGATTTTACCATAGAACTCTGGTATCATTTCTGATGAGATTGATTGACAAGTTGATATGGTAAATACTTTTGGGTAGAAATAAATTTGTGTCAGATAAAAATAAAATAAGTGGTTTTGTTTTACTTAAATGTCGTTAAAAAGACAACTAACTTTTAGAAAACGTTGGCGTTGCTTTCTCTCACCACACGACATTCAGAGTACCTACTTATTTCCGTACTCGTGTGCCGTCTAGAATAGGCATGGAGTTCGGAAAAGAAAAAATGCATTCATGACATGGAGGAGGTTCGCCACTGAGTAATCAAATTCGTCAAAGATTGTAATGAAAAGTGAAACTTGCTACTTCAATACTTTAAGACTGGGTTTGGGAATTGTCAGAAAAATATTTCACGCCTAATTGAAATTAAACGACAAATTAATTCGGGTGTGTCCACGTCACGTGAAACCAATCGCGCGCACATCCGTAGGCCAACAGGGCAGATTTCCCATCGATCCGCGGAAGAAGTTAAGTTAATCCGTTTAGCCACGAAAGTCACTTGTAATGGACCAAGGGAGAGAAAAGGAGCGCAGAGGAAGCATACGTCGGCGCTATACTTGCCGAGATTTACCTTGGGCAGACTTTTTTAAGGGTTCCACTTAGCACCGAATGCATAAATTTTGCACCTCTGCCTAAGGAAGTAACACGTTTTTTTTTTAATTCCAGAAAACTATTACCGCAAGCGGAATTAATTCATGCGTCCCCATTCAAATAACTGACTATACGAATTAGCTATAAAACAGAGAGTTTATAAAACATGCTAATGCACCTATACGCTTAATATCATTCTTTTAAGTCATTAAAACCGTCAACAATTAGCACAGCTACCAACTTAAAAATTGGGTGGTGTGGCTGTGTAAGTTACTGGGTGTGTAATATAACGCTGTTCCATATAAATTTTTCCTTAAAGATAAGGTATTCAGTTACGACTTTTATGATGTGAAAGAAATTCCTACGACTCCCACATGAATATTCTGTTCCAAATTTTGTGTGCTCCAACGCCTCATAGTGTATCACACGTCAAACAACATATTACTCGCATGAGGGTGAGTTTTTGAGGTGAAAACTATGGTTGAAGTCGTTAATGAAACATATAAGTTGTGATATTTTACAAAACCGACAGCGAGAATTGATGAATGCCGTGCTAAAATGGTTCAAAACTTTAGCCCATGTTAAAACACCATAAAATATTAGTTTGTCGTCTTAATGAAAAATGAAAGGAATTTTATCAAATAATTTTGACAAATAAGTTGGTAAATTCCGAGATAAATGACAAAAAATTTAAGCCTATGCCAAAAGATAAAATAAAAATATTAGTTTAGTTATTACTGATTCATTGTCAAAGCAAACGGCATCTTACGGCACGTACTGGAAAATTTACGGAGATCAGTTAAACACAAAAAAGTATTACCTAAGTTCCCCATGATGAACCTATAATGTCAATAAAGTTAAAATTAAATTTGAAAAAGTGTGCAGTGACGAGATATTGGGAAAAGAAATCCATACACTCTTACACCTATAGAGTCGCAGGGGTGGACATAAGAAGATGGACTAAGTAAAATACCTACGAGTCAATCTAACATGGGTAAACAAGTTTGGACCATCTACTGAGCTGCATTGGGATTCGTCAAAAGCATAGTGAGAAAATCTTCTCCTGAAAAAGTTAAGGAGATGTGTTATTTTGCGCTAGTTAGACCTCATCTTGAGTACGCTACGAGCATTTGGGACACACTGCAAAAGAAACAACTAATGTTGGAAATAAACGGGATACAGAGGAAAGCTGCCCGATTCGTAAAGAATCGTTATGAACGAACTGAGAACGCCACATTTTATGGGATAGCCTAAGTTGAGAGCCGCGGGAAGCACGACGAATGAACGCACGATTTAAAATGTTAGAGATAAAAATCATTCGAACAATGAAACAGAAGGAATGATTTCACCTCCAGATTACATTGGCAGACAAGACCACGACGGGAAATCGAGAGAGAGAGAAAGAGAGACTGCTTAACAGAGAGATATAAGGATTCATTTTCCCTCCCACGATTCGTGACTGTAAAAGGAGCAGCAGGTAACACGTACGGCAGTTTTAGCAGCCGGAGTGTGAAAGGATGGACATCGCTAATTAAGATCAATTTCATTGATAGCTGGAGACCTAACACCCCCTACCAAGTACCCTCGCGACGGCGTTCAGGGTATTATGTAGATGTAGATGCACAGTCATTTTTAATTTTGACCAATCCACGCAGAACCACTCCGTCACGCATTCCCACATCAGCAAGAAAATAAGAGATACAATGGAAAAACGTTTTCTCTCAAATCGAATTTTGAATGAATAAATACGGAAATGGCCTAACACTGAGATGATTTCATGAAAACGAGTGACGAGAGTCATTTTCAATTAAACCCTTTTTGAAAAAAAGGGACGCAGGGGATTTTTCACCACAAACGTTTAGTACCAAAGTATCGATGATTGTAATGACAACCCAACAATCGAATAGGCAGCAGACAGGGTTTTTTTGTTCGATTCCCCTCGGTACGTCAACTGAAGGCGTCGTTAAACGTATTAAACAATGGTATAAAAACGAGTCCTTTTCAGGGCCGAAATGCCCTGAAAAGGACTCGTACGGAGAAGAGCACCTAACATAAGCACTCAACTAGAGACAAAACGGCCAAACACGCGCCGGAGTAACTGACTATGACAGAAAGGTTATGGAACAATTCCAGGGAAGACGATAGACCAGTGTTTGTCAATAATTTGTTAGATAACGGAATATCCATTTATTTCACATAGGTGTCAGAACAATATAATATAGATCAATCATTTAGTTTAACGCCATGCGTAAATAGCACTTATCAAGAAATTTATAAAAGCGCAATTATCATGGAAAAATTATGTTTGGCAAAGGCAAGTAGTTTAAGATTTTGCTACAAACAATTTGCGGCTTTGCACTGCGCAGTTAGAGGAAAGTTGCATTAAACCAAGACAAGCGTCTTTACGAGCATCAGGTTTATAGATGGATGGAAGCCATGGATGACAGACGAATTAGAATGTTCCCTTTCTCCCTCCCCAGAGGGTGTTATTGCGCACGCTGTAGGATTGGGGTTAAATAGAGCCCCTCATTCCTATGATCTAAATGCGGACCTCAATCGGAAATGCTTTACTTTCCCAGACATCTTCATACTCTTCTTGATATTTGTATTGGTGTCATGCAATTACATTTCTAATGCCCGGTGTTACTTTTATTATATCTCAATAAATGATGACAGACGAAATATTCACGTATAAAAGTACACTTTCTACAATATGATTAATTTGACACCTTTAACTTGGAATGAGAAAGTTGATTGTAAGGGGAAATGGTTTTTTGAAGAATTTGATTGTAGGAGGTAGAATGCTGAGTAAGCGAGGAAGAGGGAGGAATAGATTAGGCATATTGGATGCAATGAAAGAAGGGAGGAAGTATGCAGAAATTAAGAAAGGGTTACTTTAGGAGTGTGTCCATCAG
>LYUA01001451.1:171449-185439 GCA_002093875.1 Calopteryx splendens
ACGCCGTCGATGAAAAGCCTGCCTCGATTAAACTCAACCACCAGACAGAAGGCCAGTGATTACCGACCACCGGAGCGACTTCAGCTAACCTTGCATTCCTCTCTAATGATTCCATACACGGCAAATAATTGTAGGAATCGGGCATGGAGTGGAATGCCACCGGTAATATTTCTACGTTTGACGGAACATTCAATGCACTTTGGAAAAAAAAAAGAGCAGGACTTACTCAAAGGGGAGCGACTGACTTCCCGTTTCCCAACATCAATTTTTAATGAGAGAGGCTGGAACTCGATGGAAATTCTGAGAGGCATTTTAAAACATTACTTCCAAAGCGAGATCACCACAGTGCTGTTACTGCACACTACGTAGGAATCTTGTTTCAAGACGCTAATGGCGACCACGTTGTGAATGGAGACGCGAAAGAACGCCTCGTAAAAAGTCAAGCCAAGTAAATAAGGTCGGTTTGTTGAGTGAGGTTAGATTTTTACCATGGAATACGACCCATGTTGTGAAATAAGCACATAATGGAAGGGACATTAATTAGGTTTTCCACAAAGTTCTGGTACCATTAAAATCACACAGCTTGGGTCTAACTGGGGAGTTTAGAGACATTACCTGATTTTGAACCTAAGATCAGTGTGGGACCATCCTACCCACTAAACCTCTATGCCGACGAAGACCGGCTAATGCTTGTCACCGAGTGACTAAGATATTCATTTTGGAATTAGACGCTTGCACGATTATTAAAACCACACATTATAACTGGTGCAAGCGCTTAATTCTAAAGAACTAAAATTTTAAAAATCCAACCGAGAAAATCTCTTGGAACCATATAAGGGACAGCCATCGCAGCTAACGTCATTGGGAACATAACTTTCTGAATCCACATGTTGACGAAAGGGAAATGGATTTCCAATTCACACTCATATTCCTCAGCTAATAAAACTGGGGATATGTTGCCTTATGTTGTTATTATTGGTGGGTTCAAAATGCGACAGAAAAAAAAAGAATTCAAGAATTTATTTTATATTATGTAATTGCATAACCCTTATGCTCTGGCCTCAACAGCCAAGTTTCCGTGGCGTACGCCCCATATCAAAGTTTTCACTAATCTTTTATTCACATCTTTACTGAACGTGATGTCATCAACTCCCTCCTCCTAAAATTCACATCCCAATCCGGAGATCCTTTCATTATTAACCAGCGCACAATAAGGTAGACTTCAGAGATGCACACATAGGTACATACTACAAACGAAAAGAATTGGCTTATAAAGATTTCATCAAATCGCTTTCGGTAATAATTGTGAACTCGGAAGGTGGTAGAGAGTTTTTCGACTAAATAGTCAAAATAATATATCGCTTTTATACAGAAATATTGGAATCAACGCATCATAGAAACATCGAGGAGCAAAGATGATTCCCAACCATTCGCAAAGTTTCTGATTCGGGATCGATTGAACTAAAATATGTATCAAAAACGAAATAACAGCAATATGGCGATGGCGCTAAGGATCAACCCACCCTTACTTCAGTTGATGCGTTCAACAGCACCCAGATGCGTAAACATGGTTGCCTAGAAACCCATTCACTCGCGATTACGATGGGTCGTAAAGTTCCTTGCTCCGGACTACGCCGACCAGAAGAAAGAGCATTTTTATGAACTCCACGGATGACGGTTCAATCGAGCAAACAAGCACCCCAATGCTACTCTGACTGTTTGTTTAAGCCCTGAGATCTCGAACAATGGAAGGCGATTTGAACCCGCCGACGAAGTCACCCTACGACGAATCCTATTACAACGTTCCCGAAATCGTCGTATTCAGAAGTTGTCTTTTTTTTTTGAAGCTTTTGAGGGTTGAAGGAAAATGACCCCCCCCTCCCCCCGTGAGGCGATAATAGGATCACCGACGGGAGGTTCCATCCGAGGCGCGACGTAAACTGTAGTACTGTGGTAAACTGTAATATTTTGTTTATAAAATTGAACGACGTCGTCGTTTGTGATGGGATCAGATCAGCGACTGCCCGCGGAGTCCGGTCACTGCGGCGCGGTGGCCGGCATTCCCCCTCATCACAAGAGGGAACCAGCTCTTCGCCAACCGCTCGCGACCTCCACGGCGCACCGAACAATGGCGAGGAGGGGAAATGGACTGGGGGTGAGAGGTGAGGAAAGATGTTTTATTTTCACGGAGGAGGAGGACACAGCGAAGAAGAAGAGGCAGCATTCAAAAGGGTTACCCACTCGCGAAAATCGCGCGTCCTCAATTGTTAGGTTCTATCATCATCGCACACAAATGAAGCTCTGATAAGGAAAAAAAGAAACTGATGGAAATCACCGCTCGCGCAGACTTTCAGACCACTCACACACAAACAAACAAACACATGCTCTCACGCGCACAGTTACGAGGAAAGATAAAAAGAAACGCAAGTCTTGAGCATCCACGAAACAGCCGCCCCCATGCTCGCTCTCTCTCTCTCTCTAGCAACACTCATCATCCCATCTCACCCTTGCTCGCCTGCCCGAAAAACAAAGAAAGAGCATCATACCATGTGGCCTACATTCTCGCACGCAAACATGCCACCGAACAATTACACCACCACATATTATTAAAAAAAAAAGAAAGAGGCGACAAGCCGCTACCAAGCCACGCACCGTGATTGATTCATCCATCACTGGCAACTTAAAAAAAAACATCGCCGCGAGACGCGACGACTTGTGTTTTTTTCAAGGCCTCAGATGCACTCCCTTATCATCCTTATATATCCTCGGTCAGGATGCCCGGCGGAGCAGCTGTCGCCTCGACTCGACTAATATTTACAAAACTTAGTGAGCGAGAAAAAAAATGAACATCGCAAGAAACATACCATTCGAGCAATTAATATGTTTAGTGTGCCAAACAAGCAGCAGCAAATACTGTGACTATTAGGGGTGAAAGAAGTGAAAAATTACGAAGCGCATTAATGAGGTTACGTCAACACACATCGCTTACTTTAAAGAAAAGAGCAATACACGGAACCGACTCACAATCGATACTTCCTCCAAAAATCTAGCTCCCACATACTACAAAAGAGACATACATCCTCAAGACAGCGCTAGAAGGGTGAAACGACGGGGAAGAGAAGGGGAAAGGTGGGGGGGCAGGATAGGTGGTGTCACCGCCATGTTCAGCGCACTGCAGGCCCCGTTCCCAGGTGCCCACAAGCAGTTTTTCGCGTTATCATCATCTCCCAGTTTCCTCCCACGACTCTTGCGGCGCTAAAGCACAGTTTCCATTATGAATCAGATAAGGGGCCAACGAAAATGGAAAGACTGTATCTCACACACACCGGCGAGGGGCAAGGGGGCGACCAAAACACGTGACTCCATTACGTGGGAGACTTTGGGCATTGAATTGAAATTCACTGTACTGTGATTTCCAATGCAATTCATTGCACTATGTGCACTCTAATTACGAAAACGATTTCGGGATGCGTGGTGAGCAAGCCTCACGGATACCGATAAGTTCCATCTTCTTGATATTTGGAAAATTACTACATCTGAGATTTAAATACTGAATAACACACATTCGCCAGGGAACACACAAGTAACCTTCCATTGTTCATTGTAGCTACTGCCGTACGAAACTACTCTTGGTATGAAGAGATATTTTGACGCTTTTCTTTGGATGTAAATTCATTCAGTCAACTTACAACTCGGAAGCCCAATAGTATCATTCCACGGACAGAATGATCCAATCGTTATCGCATAGGTATCATCACACCGGTATGCATGCACAGTAAGTACACGCATAATATGTGCACTATGAAGGGAATTCCGCAAACCACACGCTTTTATAACCGTCTCAAAATCATCTTTCCCGGCAATCCTCTATCAATCTTGGAATTAAAAAAATAAATAGCAAAAAACAACCACACCATAATAGTTAGTTAGGAGTTTAGCCCACTAAAAATGACAGCCTTGATTGCCTTTATCATAAGACTTTCGGCGATTTGAAAATGCAACAAAATGTCAAATGACATCAGAGAAAAATGTCTGCACCCGCTGGATAGGAACGAAGTGTAACAATGAATTACGACATTGGGAAAACGGATAATATGAAAGAAATGTGCGAATTTCCTCCAACTGTTGCGAAGGTAAATATTTGCTACAAGGTCTGTCGATAGCCGAGCAGATTGATGACGCAATCCCGACAGATGCTAGAACTCTGGACGGAAAGCAGTTCGGTTGAAGTTTGACGAATAGACTTCTTAAGGTCTTCGGAGGAATGAGACATGATCCGTACATAAAGACGCCAATCTGTGATAAATGATCTTGGGAACCGGACGGTGCGCGATACAAAAGATTCCCTTGTTTTCGAAAACTCGAGCAGCATCCCCCCAGTCACTGACGTCTCGCTCGAAAAGCTGACCTTCTGCCTCTCTCCCCGCATCATGTGTGCATCAAGAAAAACTTCCCACGAAATATTACAGAATTACAGGAAAAGGTTCCTCAGCTAATAGGCTAAATTATGTAAAAAAAAAACGAAATAAATTCTATAGATTACACGTCGACTTCAAAATCTACTGCGAGCTTAAAGTGTATTTGTAGTTGCGGTCACCTGCACATCTAAACAAAATATCATATAATATTACGTGGAAAAATATTTCTAAACAGAATTAGAAAGCACGTTACGCTCGGTACACGAATACGAATTGGATCCAGTACACGAATACGAATTGGATCCAGCACACAGAAGCGTTCGCGTGGTGCCACAAGAAGTCTAATGAAGCTTTTAAAAAATAGCATTACTTAATGGGAGATAAGGACTGGAACTGCTCGAGTGTTTCAACATCACCCTGGAGTGGGACGAGCAGAAAAAAACACTAAGTATCTTTTTTTCTACGACATTTCAATGGGTCAAAGTCTTCGTGATGTTTCGCAGCAACCCCCTCAACAACATGTCACTTTAACAACAGTTAAATGTTGGACGCTTTAAACGCTTTTGAAGAACCCAACGCGTGGCGTAGCAATAATAAAGCTTCACCGGACAAATCAGGCCGGTAAACTCCGTCCCCACACGCTCGATTAAGAGTCGAGACAGTCACGCTGCGCTCACCGTGCTCCCCACTCCCACTACGAAACACACACGACAGTTCGAGCGTCCCGCGTGACAAAGGATGCGCAATGCTAATGAATATAAAAATCAATTTCATCAATTGCTGGTGACCGAACACCCACTGCCACACGCCCTCGCGGCGGCTTGCAGCGCAATATGTAGATGTACTACACGACCATAAATTGCAACATGGATAAAGAATGGTAGTGGATTTGATTGATGAACCAAAGAAATCCTTATGTTCGTCCATGTGAAATGATGTTCCACGAAAGAGATTCCCGAGACGTCCTTGTGATACAGAACAATTCCAATTCATTTGAAGAGTTTTACTTTTATAATTATTAGCGTTCCAACTAACTGACTTTAACTTTGATTTTTCCTGGTCAATTTCTTAAATAGCTATTTAATTTACCAACATAAATTCTCTTACAAAAAAACCGAGAGGGAAGAATTTCCTGCGGGGGGTGATTATATTCTGGGCAGCGTGGAACAATGGGCTCCGAGTGCGACTATCCCGGGCCTTGACACTTCAAGCGCCGCACGCAAACCAGCATCGCCAACATCGCACCTCAACTCGCACGTCTAGAAACTGAAGCCCTCCGTTTTAAGGTCTCTTAAGGCGCAGGCTGGAAGGATTCCAAATCGCGTACGTGCCGAAAGGAATAAACAACCGCCATCGTTAGGCCTTAACAATCACACACATGCGCATGTGCAATAGGGTTGGTCAGGCAAAACAACAATCCGCTACAGGACGAATCGTCTGGTCATTCTCTCAGAAAAGGGATCGTTTCAGAACTACAAATAAATTGAACGTGGCTTTAGAATTCATTTCTATTTTTCCTTCCTTGAACATTTCCTATTCTCAAAACCAATCCAATTTTATAGTCTCCCTTACACATTTTTTTAATGTTGACTAAAACAACTGCACAATAGGGGTTAGCTCTATCATATTCTCCTTCAAACGGGTTATAATCTAAGAGCTATGGAGCAACGCAATCCGATTTGAATGCAACCACCTGCTAACCATGATTCATTTAAATGCTTCTTTTCAAATCCGCGCGACTTGCACACATGTGCGTGAAAATATAAATTCCGCAAAATGATTACATGTTGCGGTTCCGTACCACATCTTATGAGATTCATTAATCCAATTAAATGTTAAGCCAAAGAAAAATTTTAAGTCTCCTTCCAGAATTGCAATCAATGCACTTCATCTGACACTATTTGCTTGAGCACTGAGCGTGGACATGCGTCGCGTCTCGCACGCCCTATCGGTCCATGGAGTCGGGATAAGCGGAACCCAGGAGAGTAGGAGCGAATAAAAACCTCGAAAAAAAGGAAACGTCACAAGGCGATTCTATATACCTTTTTGGAAGGATGGGGGAGGTTCTAGAATCGAGGTGAACCTGGTGAATTTTCGGAAGCGTAACTGGCATTTCGCTGTCGTCCAAGGTAGCTTTTCCGAGAGAACTTCATGTGAAACTCGCGAAAAGTTCACCAAAATAAACGAATTAAAAGGCCGGCGAAAGGATGGTGTCTCACATTTAAAAACGCGAATGAAATCCCGAAGAGAAAATTCTTCGGTTTCACGATTGCATGGAATTCTTCACATTAAATTACTCCGAGAAGCGCTTAAGAATTTCCAAGTTTTCTAGTGGTTTGCCTTTGACAGCAATTCATATGTCGTGCATTCAAAATAAAGATAAATATTAAAGAACATTGAACTACACTTATATGTTTATATATCTCACCACAATAGGGCAAAAAACACTGTTCCCTCGAAATGATTAGTTACACTAAGAACAGATGCAGTCGAAGGCGGTACAACGCTTTCCACTTATAAAGGCCGCGTGACAACCCAGGTGGCTGAGAAAACATCTCGTAATGCCAAGCGACCAGATCGTGGAAAGGTGATTTTCGTGTATCTGCTGGAGATGAGTAAAGCTTACCGGAAAACTTAATTACAGAGTAATTAGTCTGTATTTTAAGATCGGCCATTTGTACTAGGGAAAGGCGTTACATCCGAGAATGTGTACATAATTCCTTGAGAGGCAAAACTTATTATAGGGCATCGTGAGTGAGAGGTTTTTCACATTATCTGGACTCCAAAAGGTTGCCATGTCGTCGTATTGACACTTAGGAGATAATGACGAGAAGGCATAGCACAATGATGACAAAAAGAAGAGGCCGCCTCGAACCCAATCACTAGTAGTAAAGCACTAATAGTATTTTGCTCGACTACTCCGTTTCCGAACAGATAAGAATGAGTGACTTTCGTCCCAATAAGACTGAGAATAAAATAAATTAAACCGCAGTACACATTGTTGAACAAATATCGAAAAGCATCCTTATGAACCAAGGATTCGCTGAGAAAACTGGAACATAAAGATGAGAAGGAACAATATCACTTCAATAAAAATTATATTTATTTTCAAGTCAGAAGATGCTTCTCTTCCTGCACCTCAGTGGCTCCGAGTTTATCGCCTTCACTGCTTCACAGATAATATGCTCTAAGCATCCCGCTTCAGTTCGAGCACTGGTCCCGTGTATAAAAAAAATCGAGGACCACAAAATTAGTCCCGAATGCTGATTTTCACAAATTAAACTTAATTTTTTTTAACAATCGAGTCTCGCATAAATCGACTTTCGAGAACAGATGTACCATTGCATTTACTGGACGAAATAAAATTTTCCCATAAATGAAGTTATAACAGCAGGGGGAAATACGGCCTGATGTCGGTAAAGATGAAATATCAAGCGACACGGGCATAACCAGGCACAAAGAAGGCAAAAACACCCTCAGGAACGGAATTTAATTTCAGCCTTTGAAAAAGGTGGTGTGCAGGTAAAGTGTACAATAGGCGCTCGGTCCCAAGTGCATTTATGGAGAAGAGACTGGGGGCACATACGACTTGAAGAAACCGGTTCCCCAAGAATACCTAGACTCTACCCCTCCCTTGAGCCGCCTGGAAGCTCTGATGAGCAGAGTACAGAAGACATCGAAGACCGGAAATGATAGCAAAATAAAGAGAATGTCGGGACAAGAATGATAATGTTATCGATTACCTAAGTTTAGCCATTACACTCCAGGGCGAAAAAACTATTACACATTGCCCAACGGGGGACGCTGGATACTTAATTAAGCATGTTACAAACAAACTTCTGTTTCAATAATGCCTTAAAATCACAATCCTACCAACCCTTATTTTATTATGCAACAAAGGCTACCCTCACGTGCAAGGAAATTACAATTATGACTCTGGAATTAAACAAATAATACGGAACGTTGTCTTTGCTTAAACAATCTCCGTTCACCTCCTGACTGCCATATTAGAAATTTACTGTTATTTATGAATAGTAATTAATTATCCTAAAATTAAAAGTAATATTTGGAGACGAAGTTTCATTACCTTCAATGGCTAATTCGACGCAAATCTACTGATATGAACTGGTGATCACTCTCGTACACTTACGTGCGATGATTTAAAAAAATGAATCTCATGGTAAGCAAAATGTGGCGTTGCGAAATTTGAACAATATCCACTGGAAAAACTATATTTCATATGAGCACTGCTTACAGTTTTATTCCTCTAGCCTTTCACAAGATGATACCAACAGGTATTCTCTGTCTGTTTCTCAAAAATAAGGGCATAAATTCATTAAAATACAGCTGGTTTATGTCACATGCCTAACACCAGACATGATTCTTTCGTTTCAATTACTTGTATGCTGTCTATAACGGTGCATAAGTTATTCATTGTTACCTGTACTGTAAAATTCAAAACTTTTTCTTTCGTGTTTTTCGGACAAAAATCAGCAAATTTCCCGCGACAAAACTCCGATGGAATCCCCACCACATTTTAAATTGAATTAGTCGTTTATCTTCCTTTCCCACGCTATAAAAACAAAACTTACGCCGGAAGAATCTAGCAAGTGGTTGTTTACATTCATCCCGATGCACACTTACCTGTTCGAAATTCAAACGACGAAGCCTGCGGCTGTAAACACCATTAGGTTATACTTGTAATAAGTCTGCCTCCCGCTGTCGCACGATCAAATGTTAACCACTTAACAAAAAAGACACTTTTCAACAAATCACTATAGTTCCTCTCACGTGTGCATCGGCACTTCTCCTTCCCGTACGACTTCAACCTCTCGCGACTGCGACCGCCTGCTAATTAATTTCTATTTCTCCCGTACACAACAGGGACAACAGAACGCTCGATGCGACGCCTAGTGGTCTACAGATAAATCAAGTTGTAGATGACGCTACCACCTATATACGTTAACGCGAAATTTGAAAGGAATTTGAGCAGGTCCTTTCAGAAGTAAATAAATATGATATAAATTTTTACAGTCTGTCAGATATCTTTATCGTGCTGAAACTTTCGAGGATTTTCTAGAAATATGAAACCATAATATGATGATGAATTACAGAAAATGTACACTCATGTGGAAATTCTGTAACTTTTCTCGAACATTGAAAAGTGGTAATTTTGTACCTTTTCTTTAGCGAGGGTCGCTAAATTTGTCGATACCGACTACTAAACAACCACAGTCATTAATTATGCGTACTGTCAAAATGAAAATTAGATGACCACATACACAGGTATTTAATCTTAATTGATGAAGCTCGTATTATGCCAATGTTGGCAATATTTTTGGGGTTAATGGTCAATTTTTACTATTGCCTTTCACTTATTATGCCTTGGTTCTATTTTTTCATTTAGGAACATTGCTCAACGTGAACAAAGTGGATCAATATATTGGTCCAAGGCAGTTTGCTTTGCACAACCAGTGAGGGTCGATTGATCGATCAGCTGGCAATAGAAGGGATAAGACAGTTTTGTCAGGTTAATATACCTTTGAGTAAAAATGCTGCTATTAGTCGCATAATATGCATGGAAACTCTTGTTAACCCTTATAAAACCAACCAGACGAATTATCGAAAACTGCCACAGGTTGATATACGGCTCGTCTTTTTCTAACACACTGGCACCCTCATCTCTGAGAATAATGTATCTTATATCACATATTATTTTATTTTAAAGTGAATAAATAAAAAAAATTAGCATCAGAATATTAATATTAGATTTTACATAAATTTATAACTGATAATGAACATATTTATCAAAAGTGCACTGGCATTTTTCGCCTATACCATTTAACCTAGGCTTGCACTAAAAGGTTAACATGTTTTCAGCAATAAGACCTACAGAATTTGACCATACCTTCTTTTTTTAATTGAAAATTCAAACTAACCCATTTCCGAATTACAATATATATGACTGTATTTATGATCAAGATAATATATTAGTTTGTACAAGTTATTCCTTTGAATAATGATATTCAAGTTTTTTTCCAGTTAAAGTACTAAAAATTTAGTTTACCAACTATCACTAAAGAAACAGCTCCGAAGGCTTACTACTGTTGAAACCACTAAAATTACCACTTTTCAATAGTCGACAAAAGTTACAGATTTGACTCCCAGGAACCATAGACAAATAATAGCTTGGACAAAGAGAAATATTGGTAAATCATGCTTCATATGGTACAGAAAAATATCACATTTTTCACTATAATTATGGAATTAATATTGCTCTCACTCTACACAACTACTTAAACTATTAAAAAGTATTAGTGAAAGTCAAGTAAAAAAATATGTGAGTTCATAAAAGCAAAGTTAGTAAATACTCTGAATGGTTGAAAATTAGTGTTATTTTCATGAAACATCTTCAGAAGACTGCCAATATGAAAGTTTTCAATTTTTTTCACAGCAAAAAATGTAGTACCTTAACCATTCTCTTAATTCATTTTATCAATCATATAATTCAATGAAATATTTGGATATTTTCATGTGTAAGTGTAAATATGTAAATGTCAATATGTAAATAGCAAAGATAATGTTTTTTCCTGGACAAATTATATAAATAAACATAAAATGGCTTATAACCAATCTGATAGGGAAAAAATATATTGGATGGGCTGGATTTTGTTAAATAAAATTATGCTAGATCCTAAACATGAATTTCAAGTTTCTCATTTATTTTACATTATTATTATTTTCATTTTATGAGAACCACAGTTGGTGGCTGATTCAATATTGCTATGACCATATCCACTACATGGCTTGAATACACCAAAAACTTCAGCTTTATACAATAACAAAATCATCAAATCTGTACTTAATACTTGTGGAGGCACAACCTTGGTAATATATCAACAATTATATTACATTCCGTTATGTACAATGTCAACTTTAAATCCTAGCCATGGGTTAAATTCACTTATACAAGTGAAATTATGTCCAATGTAATAAAACCATGCAACAGTTAACAGCCTGTGCTGTGAATAATGTACTTGTTTTTACATTTATTTACAATTACTCTGCCAAAGTAAAATAATTATAAGAATGTTAATATGCAATGACATTTTTACAGTGAGTTTGAGTCCTTATTAATGTGTCCTGGGCTAACTCGGGTATTGTCAATCACCTGTCCTCACGCATACTTCCCTATTATGGTTCATCAAAAGTTGATATAGTTTAAAACTTGATACTCTGTCCACCATTTATCCAACAAAACGAACCAGCAATACTGATAAAATACTATTACACATTTGAAATCACCTAAATTATTCCTCTGTGTATTTCAGTCATTTGAAAATGTTACACATTTAGAGTCAGTACAACTCTATCAATTAGTATGTAATAAAAATAACCACAATTAACATGAAGATTGAGCCATATGTATATTGTTAGTTTGATTTCATGCAGCTTTAAATATATTAAAGTAACTATAGTGGTGTTGTAAAATATAGGATAATGAGCCACATTCATATGTTATGCTTGAAATATTTCAATAAAATAGAGTTCAATTTCCTAGTATTCCTAGCGAAGGAATTAAGATAATGATATTAAGTTAGATTTGAATGAACATGAACATTTATGATGCGATTTTAAATAACTCCATTAATTTTGTATGAGATTCTTAAAACAAAACACTTTGATATCGATTTTTTTAAAACAGGAAAAATTAACAACTGGCCATTAAAAAAGAATAACACTGAAAAAAGTATTTCCAAAGTTTTGCACCACTTTATAAAGACATTTGCACCACTTACCCAAAAGAGAGGAATACACCACTGTGGCAATGAATCAATAGTGAATTTTCGAGGCTCTCGCTCACTCACCCATCTCCTTGCATTTAAACCATTTTTTTCAGAAAACTAGCATTCACTTCCCACGACTGCCCAACTGGTCAAAGTGATGATTCCGCTACTTTTGATGGCTGGGGAAGAACGGTTTGTGCTGCTGTGCATGAGTTTGTGTTCCGTGCGGCTGCTGCTGTAACCTCTGCGGGACACCGGTCCTCGTGGGCACTTGAGGAGGTGCGGGATAATGCTGAGAGCGCTGATGCGGCGGCTGCTGCTGAATCTGATGAGGAAGGGAGCGATGTTGCTGCTGAATATGCTGCTGTGGAAGGGAACGTTGCTGCTGACCCTGCACCACTGGTCTTTGAGCTTGCTGCTGAGGTTGTTGATGCTGTTGCTGTTGTTGATGCTGTTGTTGTAGTTGCTGGTGTTGTTGTAGTTGCTGGTGTTGCTGCTGCTGTTGTTGTTGCTGCTGTTGTTGTTGATGCTGCTGTTGTAGTTGATGCTGCTGTTGTAGTTGATGCTGCTGTTGTTGTTGATGCTGCTGTTGTTGTTGATGCTGCTGTTGTTGTTGATGCTGCTGTTGTTGTTGGTGCTGCTGTTGGGGTTGATGTTGCTGTTGTTGCTGTTGTTGTTGCTGCTGTTGTTGCTGTATTTGCTGAGAAGGATGAGGAAAAGTCACACTTTGTGGAACATCATGACCTTGTAGACGTCTTTGCTCTTGTCCTGCAGCCACATAGGAGAATACACACAACACTGCATAGCAGATCTGGTCAGCCTGCATAGAAGAGATTCTAATGTAGATCATGTATTGACACTTCTCACTATTTTCAACTTAATTCAACAAAACTCTCTTGGTAAAAATACTGATGTAAAAGAAATATTTATTCAGAAAGGACTCTAACAATATTCACTCTTTTTCGTGATGAGAAAAGACAATGAAAATTGAGAAAAGCAGTGAAGAAGAATAAATGAGACCAAAAATGTTATGGGAATCTTACAGATCTTGATACAAAACACTGTATTTACAGAGAGATAATCACTTTATGCAAGTTATGATTGTTTTTTTCACATAAAAAAGGGAAAAATTATTTTAGAGTTAATTAGCCTTTTTGAACTGACTTTCCATGGATAACACTGGAGCGATATGAAATTTTATTTCTCTTCTTCACATTTATTTCTTGCTTCATACCATAACTAACAGTAAGAAAATAAATGAGAAACAAATGAACATATCAAAATTTAATCTGTACCACGTTTCCCTATAAATTCTTACAGCTTCACTCAATAAACTCAGTAGGCAGAAGTTGCTATATAAATTGTTGAGACATCAGTGTTTTGCCCAGCACCTTAGTTTAGTGACTGACATCCAAGTAGATTTCCAATTATATTTAAAACTGATAGCTTGATCATGTAATTGTAACTTCTAAGTGAGAAAGGAAAAAATAATGCAAATTCTTTTTGATCTTACAAAGAGGCATTTCAATCATGACTTCGGTACAACTAGATGCAAAATGATGAAACTAGTAAAAATAACTTTCCATTCAACTGTACAACACATCTTGTTCTTCAAGTGATTACATATATGTATACCTAAGATGTTTTCGTACAGAAAGTGTAAATAGGCCTCCTAATGAAATAACATCAGTTGCACACTCATGCATGTCACCTTAAAATTGCATTTGATTAAATCACAGTAATCAACCCGAAGGTTGGTTTGGTAGGCGAGGGTAGAGCTCACCC
>LYUA01001451.1:199502-217529 GCA_002093875.1 Calopteryx splendens
GTCCATTGTATTTTATACCTAACGACCAATAAACCATTATCATTATCATTATAACATTTTTCTGAAAGTTTTGACCAACACAAGTATGATCAAATAGATCCTGACACCTTTGACCTCACTTTGATCCCTTCCTGTTCATCTGTAAGCTTAAGAGTCCCCACTACACATGACCACCATTGTTATCATGCTGTGTCGGTTTAATAGTGCACAATTTAAAAAGTTTGGTTTCTTTTTGGACAAACCACATGCATCAACTTGTCTAATTTTTGTACTGACTTTGGATTACTCATTAATGTATTATGCATTGCAAAAGAACAACAGATAAATATATTACCAACCTATTGTAACAGAATGAGAAGCATGAGGAATTTTGAAAGTTAACTAATTTCTTTAACTTAAATAAGTGTTCAATTGAAATTACTTCATGTCGAGTAAATTATTACTAATGAAAGACCATAAAAAAGTCATTTATAAAATAAACTGAGCTATTTTAGCTTTTTTAGTAGTTTAGCTATTTCAAAAAAAAGCTCACCTTTTTAGTATAGTACTTATGAAGCTGGGTTTGGCCACCACTTCTTCTCCATAAGCACAGCACCTTATTTTTTGGGCCATAAGTCATGTTTACGAGTCGTTCAAACCACCAACGCTCTACAATTGTGCCAGTGACAGATCGTAACACCAAGCCATCCTCTCTCACTTCCATAAATAACAATGCCCCTGATGAATCAATACCACAGTGAACTGTGAAACTTTGGCGATGTACTTGCCTTGAACCCAGAGGCTTTAGGTCAATGTCATTCCCATTCTGGAAAAAAATTAATAAAACCATAAATTTCTATTGATTACCTTATAATTTGCCAATATTTCAGCAGAACAAGCGTTATTGGTGAGTGGTTATATTAAGTTTTGAAACAATAGTATGATAGAAGAAATATTCCACTCCATTCAAAAAGCTACAAGATCTATCACATATTTTATGTGAAAAAGCTATGAAAGAGAATTCTGATTTATGTTGACAATATACTCCTGTGAATAACTATGTCTGTATTGACCTATAGAGTGAAATACATTATTATTAATATTATTATTATTACTTACAACATTAGCTGAAACTATTTTAACTCATCTATAATCTTTATTAAAATTGAATAATACAGTGAGTCCCCGACTTACACGGTTAATTTATTCCGAAAAATTCTGTGTATGTCAAAAATTCCTCGAATGTCATTCACCAAACATGTACCATACATTCGCGTGTTGATTTATACGCGTTCATATATATGATATTTACTACATGAAGAACTCCATCTATTGACCAGATATTCAACTATCAAAATTTGCTTGACTTCCCCTTTGGCGTTTTTGTTCCCCCATGTATTTCAATGCGTGGTGACATAATTTTTGTCCAACCGTGCATCTGCGATATCGTGTAACTCGAAATTGTGTAAGTCGGGGACTCACTGTAATCGATTTTCATTGAAAACTCTTCACTGAATTACTCGGTTTCAATATAACAATTCATCTTCAGGTGTATGCAATAAAGAGTATTTAGTGGAAATGGATACTAAGAAAATATTACCCAATATTTGTGACTCCCACCACAAGATGTAAGATGGCCAAGATCAGTAAGATGGCCAAGTCTGTCCATCTTACTGATATTAGAATATTCAATTAAATAATTCTATATTGGTAATACTCTGGTTACCACACCCAGTTAAAATGTATATTATGCAGTCCTTCCTAAATATAATATCTGAATTAAAATTAATTCATATTTTTTTCAGTATCTTGCATTTTTTTTATATTTGAAAATAAAATCATGCAATTAGTTTTTAAAAATTATCTTGCCATCCATCCATCGCAAATATTAATTCATCATGAAATGTAATTACCACTTTGAAATATTTTAAATCAGTTTCATGCAGTATCAATTTCACATATGATAAACACATTTGATGTAATTAAACAATACAAATATGCATAAAACCATTTTTGCTCTTTCCCATTCAGATTTTTACATTGTGGTTAGTGTGGCCACGTAGTTGTGCACCAATGATGGTACACAAATGACATGATATTACGAGTGGAGGTAAGAATGAGACTATATATGAGACTAATGCACTAACTGTGAACATTTTAGAAAGTTCAATGCTTCATCTTCCTTATCCAATTATTTACAATGGACTTCTATTTGTTTACTGAAATAATAATGACAACTGAAGACTTACTGCACCTCTTGGCATGGACAAAATGACATAGCTGTGATGTATACATTGCTATAAGAAATGATTTAAAGGGAGAATTACAAGTCCCGTTCTCTGACTTCAATCCATTGAACGGTCTCCCATATCAAGTAACCAGGGGTGAATTGAAGCAAGAATTTGCATTAAACTTCCTTGGTATACCGTTTAGGTATGTATCACCAGAGCTTCACAGGAACAAAAGCATTTACCTACAGAACAGTTGTTCAAACATAAAACAATTTAATAATCTCTTGATGCATCTATATTTTGTGCAAACACATTCATTTAATGTGAATCCATATAAAAAATATTGGGATTTATCAATGAACTATTTAATATTTACAAGTACGCTTTCATGAATGTTTGTCTCATAGACATACAACTTTGATTTGTCCAATATATTATCGAGGAAAAGTCTTTTCAAGTTTAAACATGCAAAATTGAACAAAAAGTATAGTATATGTATATGAAATTATAACAAGTTGTTTGGAATGTCATAGCATAATTTGAGGGATTTGCTTATTTTATTTTGTTAATATACTGATATGCTGTCTATTATTAAATTAAATGAACACTGGAAGTAATTTTTAATTGTCATTATATCAAATTGATGTCATGCAAATTGATGTTAGGCAAGTATTCTAGTACATTCATCCCAAGGTATATTACATATTAGAATTATAAAACAGAAAATATGATGATTCATGATTATGATTTATAGAGCTAATTATTTATTTTTTTCACCTTTTGGAAAAACTTCAAATATCTATATCTTTTAAGATATACCTATAGATTATATTATGACAAATTTGAAAAGTTTTTTGAAAAATTATCAGAGTAATATTATAGAGTTTTATTTATATTTCATAGGTCATATAGATAACCCAACAGTACACAAAAAAATTTCTGCTGTCTCATACACATTCACTTTGGGCACCTATGTATCTATTTTGCAATATAAGATTGACTTACCAAATTGTTTATTTGATCAAGCAGCTCATTAACTTCTTGACTGTACACTAACCCGATATGACTTTTTCCAAGAAGTCGCCTCACTTTCTTTTTTATTTCTTGCTTTGAAACATTCATCATTACTAATATGGCAACCAGGTTATACAGCATAGTTGACAGTAAACGATCCTCTTCATGCTCCAAACGTTTTCGTTCAGTTTCACTGAGAGAATTATACCTAGAATAAGCATTTTAAATCAACAATGATTGAACCCTATATGCTGCCACATTCCACACACGTTTTTTTCTAAAAGAAAAATGAGACAGTTAAAATTCTGCACCATTTTCATTTGGCTGCTACACCAATTTCAATCTTTGAACTTAATTATAGTTAATGCAAACATACAGGTACAAGCCATTTTTTTTACCAGCAGAACAACAAAAAATATTCATACAGTAGAAACTTCACTTTTTAGAAACATTTTCTAACACAAAACATTAAGATAAATTTCCATTTAGAGGCATGAATTTATTTCATCTAACATGAATTTGTATAATTTCATTCATTTTTTAAAGAATGGGTTACTCCAAAAACTCCATTAGCCAAAACTAAAAATTTTAAGAAAAATGCATAAAAATGTGTAACACATATGTAAATATGTAAAAATAAGTTTAAATAAATATGACCACAGTTAGTAGAAGAAGCTCAGTTATAAAAATAAAGCAGAAATTCTGTAAGCATAAAATTTGAATTCAAATCCCATCACCATTTAATGCACTGTAAAACAAAAAGACACTTCAAAAACTCACAAACATATATTTAAAATTATATTAACAATTTATTAGTACATAAAGCAATTATTATATTCTTCTCATTATAATGAAATAAATCAGTAAAACAAGAGGTAACATAATAAAAAAACACTATAATGACTCACTATGATTTTTATGCAAATGTTTGTTTTGGAATTTACAGGTTCCTAAGTTCAAATGAATTCACTACCTAATATCAAGCACCTTCAGTGACAGCTGGCATTACAAGCAATGCACATTGCAAAGCTTAAAATCATGGCACAGTGCAGTAGGGCATACATATTGGAGACCTAGAGAGGGTTATCCTCAAAACTACTCATGCACCGGTATAAAAGGGGGTGGGAAGTCATATTCACACATTCTATCAGTGATAGACCCAACTGAGCCATAACTGTGAATAATATTTTATGTGGACTTTCCCCTTCTTCATCATCCTCTCACATGCTGCTGATTAAATGGATTTCAAGTGTAAACTTTAAGCATGTTTGAACACAGGCTACGAGAAAGCCTTATATTGCTGTTCAGGAAACAAATGACTTTATCAAGGAGAGAAAACTGACTGACTCAATTCTTGCCCCAAAAATTTTTTCTATGGTAGTTATGGTGTTACAACCAATAAAATTCTTACATTGTAGTTCTTATATGAGGACTGAAATCTGAAGGACATAAAGTGGAATGATATATGAAGTTACAATTAAATAATTTCTCACCTTTCCATCATTTCACCAGGTCCTTGGTCCATGCCAACCATATCCCTCTCTTGAGACACAGCATCTAAGAAAGCATCCTCCCAGAATTGCATTTGATCCCAGAGGGTGGATCTTTCTTTGCCAATCAAACCTTCAAAGATTAATATAATGAATTCCATAAAGTTGCACTACTAAATTAAAAGATAAACTTGCAATATTTATATAGCAAAAACCTTGATATTTAATGTAGGTACCTTCATATTTTTTTAAAGATGTTTTGACATGTACACAAAAGAGATTTTTCTGCTATGCATTTTAAATGGGCTACCTGACTATGAATTATCAAATGAATATATTATATACCACAACTCTTTATGGACAGCTAATATGTCGAGAATTATTTTCTCAGAATGGGATTTTAAAACTAAACCATTTGCTGAATTAACATGCATTATGACACAAATTTGAAAGGCGTTACCCTTCATTCAAAATGTATGAATGGCCTCAACTAAAATATTCCCGATAAAATTTTCAAACTTACCTTCAAATAAATATGTGCGCCCTGTGTCTGGACTGGGTGTAGTGGAAGTATTTATCATGTTCCCACCATGATATCGGAATCCAGTACTTAACGATGATTTACTTGACCAAACACTTGGTGCTCGTTTTGCCTGCCGTGGAAACTGCCACATGAAAAAGCACAAACTCATTGAAGAATACTTACAAGGAAATGGCATAAAACATATGTCATTACAAGGACTAAAAATGTCTATAACAGAAAAAGTGAGCAACAAAAAATGTATCCAAAATTAGGCTGTTTCCAGAAGTAACATTTTCAGTGAAGCAGGGAGTTGTAATGATGGATGCATTTGATTACAGACAGAAAATAAAATGCCAATTAAAAAGTTATTAAATTAAACCATTTCTTATTATTCTGAATTTACATAAAGGTTCTGCGGCAAGTACATTATGAGAGAAATAAATGCAAAGCAATTCAGCAGGACTACAAAAAAACACAGTGATTAAGATTGGTTTGGGTTCGTAAGTGTAGAGGTCACCCTGAGCTAAGGCCTAAGGCGTTTGAAATTGGCACACCATTACAATGAACACCATCAAGAAGAACATATCAAGATGTGAAAAAAATGAGGAAAACTAAATACCCCTGATAAATCAAATTAAAATAGAAAAAGAAACTAACAGTAACTTAAGCAGATTCACCCGCTGTTGCATAAACATATGCAAAAAAATTCACAATGCAAAAATCATTCGTCTGAACTGGGACTCGAAGGTGGTACAGGGAAATGATTTTTGCATTGCGAATTTTTTCACATATGCATATGCAACAGTGGGTGACTCCGCTATAAGTTACACTAATTTTCTTTCACTAAGGTTAAACACCTTAAGTGTTTAAATGTTGCTTTGCGACATTGTATGTACGACAATTCGTAAGAACACACCCGAGTAGCTTAACTGGCTAAAGCACTCGGCTGGAAATCGAGGGATCTGGGTTTGAATCCTGGTTCAGGCAAATGATTATTGCATTGTGAATTTTTTCGCAAATGTAAATTAAAATAGCATCATTATAGCACAAGGAAAGCAATTTATGCACAAATCTCATTTAAATGTCTGGCTTCAAGAAAAATAAATTAATTTCTTCACATGGTTTATGCTTATGACTATAGAGCAGTGAAGCAAAATTCTCAGCATGGTGTAAAAATTATAACACTAAGTGCATGCTACATAAAGTGGGTTAAAAACTAATTTAAGGAAAATTTAATGAATGATTGAAGAGGACTTACCACCAAAACATGCATGTTAAGAACAAACATTTCAGGAAACAGTTGAACATGCAACATGAAAATAAACACACAACATTAAGGAATATGATACAAATATTTAATTTACATTAAATCTGTTTTGATGCAGAATGCTATTTTCACACATAAAGTAATACGTATGCACATAACAGAAATAAATTTAAGTTGATCAGATCAAAATGCGAATTTAACAATGAAGCTATTTTTCAAAGAGAATAATTTAATCAATTCAACATGTATAGTAATAATCTATATTTACTTTAAGACATTGGTTCTCAAGTATATAGTTTTTACTGTGGGATGCACATCCTTACTAATGATTTTTCATTTCTACAAATTTAAATAAGATTGCCAGCCTTGAAAATTTCATCCATAGTAATTACAAATTATTCATCTCAAAATATTTTTTTACATTTTAAATTTATGTTTTGAAAGTAACTTTTGGAAAAGAAAAGAAAACTAGAATAAACAATAAATTCCTTGATAGTGTGAGTAGTTCACTTCAGGGTGGCTTAGTGAGGTAATCAATAACTCAGCTGATAGAGAATTTCAGTTGAATATACATTCTGGCATAATTACATGTGAGTTTCAATATCAATCATCAAACTTGGTCAATAGATCATTATCAAAACTATTTTTGGATGAATGGTCAATCGATGATACGAAATTCTCCATCATCTTTGTCATTGAATGGAGTTACAAGACACTTGAATAACTCACGTTCCCTTGCTCGATCTCACTGTCGGACACAGTACTTCGAAAGGACAGCTGACCAACCCTGTGTCGCTGAAATGCAGGGTTCGTGATGATACTTCCAGTGTCGGAAGCATTGCCTGAGGGTACACCCTCTGAGCCCTGCAATGTGTTGTCTGAAACCCCTCCCTTAAAAACATCCCAAAATTGCAAATGAATGACAAGCTTCAATTGTTTTGCAAGACTGAACCAAAAAAAAAGAAAATAGCTGGCAAATTTAAGTAACACTTTTCCAATACACAGTTGTGCATTCATGCACATTAAAATTTGTTATAAAAATATTGACTGTAAAATGCCTTCTTCAAAATTCTATGTAAAGACATATATCCACTTGCAACAAATGTTCTAGATACGTTCCCACATATTACTGCAAAGTTCAAA
This sequence comes from Calopteryx splendens, assembly GCA_002093875.1. Taxonomy (NCBI): domain Eukaryota; kingdom Metazoa; phylum Arthropoda; class Insecta; order Odonata; family Calopterygidae; genus Calopteryx; species Calopteryx splendens. The sequence goes on from LYUA01001451.1 coordinate 207,150, forward strand.
GTGAACAATAACATATTTTTGATAGCTACACATGCTCCACGAATCCATAAATATGCAGGACCATGAATACACAGACACACATAAACACACACAAAAAATTACTTCATACCTCTGATTCAATTGAAGTGAGTTTTGATAGAAACATTTGCCTCTTCTGGTTGAGGAGGTCTCTTAACATATCTGCAGCACTTGGATCGTCTTCTGCTGATTAAAAGAACACATTTTTGTTACGTAGGTTAAAAAAACTCAAACATCCTAATTCTATGAAAGGCAGTAACAAAGTGGAAGCTAGTAAATTTGTAAACAGGTCTTTATTTTACATACCTCCCTGTGATGACTTTCTTGAAACAGATTCCTGGTAAAATTCCAGATGAGCTTGTGGAAGAGGAGAACCCCTTGGGCTTTGAGGTGATTTCAGATTCTCCTTGCTGCCAAATGGGCTTGAGGCCTTTGACAAAAGAAATTTAATTTACATGAGCAAATGGAAATTCTACACAATGAATAAATAATATATTTTATTTGTTTTGTGTATCAGTAGGGTCACTTTATCTGTATAATCTGTACAAAATGTGATGATGACAAAGATTTACAATGCAAAGGGTGCTGCTGCATGATTTTCCATGAATCTTGTCTCAATAAGGAAGAAAAATTAGTTTATGGTGGATAAATATTGTACGTGGTGTTGTGGCAGAGATGATTGTTTTACCATTTTTAGTTTTAATACTATCCTGTGCCAACTAAGCTACCTTTCTTTAAAAAAATGGATGTTATTACCAAGTTTAACAATAATTTTAAAGTATCATTAGTATTCATTAGCAAAATTATGAGTTCAAGACTGGAACGCAGATACTGGTCTAGTAAAAATGTGATTATATGCCATACTATGATTTTACTGCTATAATAAATACATACTTAGCCTTTTTAAATGGTATCTAAATGTATGAATATGGCAAAAATGATTACCTACCTGTGAGAGTAAGGTTGTGCTCCCACCACTCCCCCCTGCTGATGATGGATCAAGCCCACCTTGTGGCTGGTCAGCTAAATCCTTGCTCCAGTAATGTGTGTGAGCAATTTCAAGGACTTGGAAGACTGATGCCATCCCCCCAAGACCAAAATTGGTGTAGGTAACCTCCAGCCCATGAACCACAGCAATCAAGGCTTTAAGCATTCCTTTCCACACAGCCCGAGAAACGCACTGAAATGTAAACATCCATAATACATAATTACCACTCATCTACTACAAAAATTAGATCAAAAGTATTTCTTTACTCCAAATTAACATGAAAACACAACAAAAAATGCCCAATGAATAGGGTATTTGTATAGAAAAGAACTAGTGGAGTAATTTCATGCACCCCTTCCTTGGAGATGAACTCCCCTACTCTCGCCACCTTCTCCTCTCCCCTCAGTCCCTCTCACCATGAGCTGTTTGACATTGTTGCCCGTTAGTGCTCTGCTCTTGATTTATGCTCTCTCGGCTATTTAACTTGGCGTTTGCATTTTTTCTCACATTATGGAGACTTCCATTTAGTTTTCATTAATGTGCTCAGCAAGTGATTCAAAAATCTAGAAGAAACTAGGACTCTTATGCATGCATTTAATAATTAACATTTTGGGTTTTCCTTGCTTATAGAGAGAAGATTTGGCAACACACAATGATGATGGCTTTGAAGATAGGAAGTGTGGTAGCTATGCTTATTCCATCCACTAGCAACCAAAAATGCTCTTTTCTACATGGACGGACAACTTATACCAATCTAATATTTAACTCAAAAAACTTGAATACAGTTAAAGTGTAACCAATGACTAGTAATTTTATGGGTTCGGGAATTTTTAATCCAAAATACGGGTACCCATATCATGTGGGAATCAACATAATCATCAGCAATATGGATCTTTTCTTTTGCTAATCTCTTCATGTGTTCACATTTCTTTGCTTTGATGTCTTCCAATATATACATGGTTCATCTGGGGTGTACCGTAATAGTTATTTCAATTGCATTGTTTTTTTTTCTACAATTGATAAAACTTTTCTTCTTTCACTCGTCATACTTCTATGTTAGTCACTCAGTCCCCCCATTTGACCATCACCACTCTCCAATAACACTACATTTTTATAGTTTCCATTGCTTGTCTCAGCTGCTGCCACCATCCATGTCTCAAATATGTAGAGATATAGGATCCATAAGTACTCTTGATGATTTTGTTAAGATTCCATGGTTATGTTTTTGCAGTGAATAGATTTTTATTCTTGCAGAATGTTCTCTGCTTTATTTACTATTTTGAAAATCACATCATTCTTGCATATTTTATTCCTAGGGATTACCCTTCCTCCAACAAATTATTTCTAAACAAGGAAAAGACTCTAAACCTTATTTGTAGTCTGTACAATGTACCTCTTGGCATGAATGAGCTGGTAAAATTATTAGGTTTTCAATTGGACTCTAAGTTAACTTGTAATGAGCATATCATTGGTGTCTGCAGGAAGCTGTCCAAAGCAATGCACTTTATGAGAAGAATTAAGTCACTCATACCCAATACTTATTTGTGTTACACATACAACACATATTTTCATTCTCACATATTGTATGGCCTTAAACTTTGGGGAAACTGAAGTGATGTAAAAAGTATTTTTGAGCTACAAAAGAAGGATGTGAGACCAATCACAAGTGCTGCTGCTAAAGATCACTGTCGACCACTTTTTGTTAGTAGTGGTATTATGACAATATACAGTGAATATCTATTTCAAATGTTGTTACATGTGAAAGAACTAAACAATTTACCTACAATTTACCTGTAAGATCTGATGTGCACCACTATGGTACAAGAAATAGATCAAAAATAGATGCAAGTTTGCAAAGACTGGCAAAACATTAGAAGTCTTTCACCTACTTGGGATATAAGCTGTTTAATAAATTACCTGGGGCAGCCAGAAATGTGGACATGCTAAAGTTCAAAAACATTATACATAAATGGTTCACTACTCAAGCCTTTTATTCCGCACAGGAATGATTTGAGTCAGATGTTTAACTTATGTTTACCTGAAACCATTTTCTGGTTAAATGCATATTTTTCTTGACGATGTCTATTGTGGATTGTGGATGCCATCTAATGATGAATAAAATTTCATTTCAAACAGCAACCTCTTACAATTTTTATAACATTTGATTCCCCAATTTTATATTTGTGTTGCCTATTCTTCCACTAAACATTATTTTGTTCCTTATTCATCATAAAGATGCACTTTTTCATCACCTTGTATGAATTACCCATATTCCCTTCGATTTTTTACCACTAGCTCAATTATCATGTGAACAAAATAACATACCAAGATATTGATTTTTTTCCTCTGTTAATAAAAATTCCTAGAGATTCTCATTTAAGTATATTCATTTAAGTACTACCTTCTCAATATGAACAGACATTCTAAATGATATGGAAAAGTGAACAATCCCCACCTTTCTCCTATTCTAATACTTGCTCATTTACTGTTGAGCTCTGATGAAATGATGTAGACCCCTTTGACCTTTATACAAGCTTTGAATAAATCTTTTATCATCCAAGGACCATTCTGCGACCTTCAGGAGGTAACATTTTATTCCAACATAAATGAATACTTTCTTCAAATCCCTGAACATGATGAAATTGTACTGACCCTTTTCCACCCTTTCTCTATTAGAAGCTAGAAGACTTAGGTATGTAGCTTCTCTTATAATCTTGCTTTTCAAATACAAATTTATTTTTATCTGTAAATTCCTTTGTTTTACATTTTATTCTGTAGATGAATTTTTTTCTATATCTTCAATATGCATTTCACATACATGAAAATCCAAGCATTCACTTGCATTTTGAGCACTAAACATGTTGTTCCATTAATTAGAGGAGTGATGAAGGAAAAGATAGTAAACTGCCATAAAAAGTCTCTGGAAACAAAAAAATAGCTTACCACATCATCTATGTGATCATCTGGGCTGATTTTCTTATCCAATGTCCGGTTAAGTTTGCTAACAACAAAGTTCCTATAACTCTCATCTTCCATTAACTTCTTCATCCGATTCAATTTCAGCCACCCTATGCCCTCACCATCTAGTACTTGGGTCACAATCTGAAATCACAATAAAGGTTATGAGTGATTTTAACTAGTACTAACCTTGATTTATCATAAAATATTTAATTTTATGACTACTATGATGATCTAAGCTCTGAATCATGTACTTACATCTTTCAGGAATGCTTGATTTTCTGTATTGGAGGTAGATCTCTCTGAAGTTTGGACCTTTTGGGCTTCCTCTGGGCGAGATTTGGTCGGAGTGTGTCGTATCAATGAAGACTTCTCAACCAATCCTTTTCGGCCTGTATCCAATAAAAGTTAATACTTGATAACTAATAATGGGTTATATTTGTATTCATAGAATAAAAATCTAATGACTGCTATTACTATGACTAACTATTTGAGATTTAAAATTTCATTGTTAACAGGAATTATCAAACAAATTAAAAAGACTAAGAAAAACATGCTCTATGGTAATTCATTTAAAACATCTCATTATTTCTCACAATATGACTACTTCTTTTAAATCATCATCATGTAACTCATAGTATGAAACTTCTAACACATTTATCATCCACATCACTAAAACTAGGATCCAAGGCATCAGAGCTAAACAAAATAAGCAATGCAAATTAAAACTATGTCTACGATATAAAATTTAACTATAAGCAGCTACTCGGATCAAGAAATTTCAATTTAACATATTTTAATCGAAAACCAAGAGATATATATTTATACTCTTTTGAGGATCAGGTTGGTCTACTCACAGTTCTACTGGTAGTACCTACCCGCAGAGAAATTTAAATAAAAACAAAAGCTTCTAAGAACTACTAACTATGCGGCAATTTTCTTAAACTTTCAGCTTAAACCTACTATCTACCTAAAAGGGTGAGGGAAATGCAGGATGAGTATGGTTTCTCCCCCTCCCCTTGAAATGAAAAATGAATACAGATGGGAAAAATGTATTTTCTGATAACTTTCAATTCTTCAAAGTGATCCGGGCATCTTAGGAACCCATACTCTCATATTTTCATCCTATTCATGGAATAAAATTTCCAGAAACATGAAAATGGAAATCATATTAAGATTTATTCTTCCCCTATATTAATTAAATTATGACCATATCAAAATTCTATAGTTTCTGAGTACAAAATATAAAAATCATACTCCATTATAGTTTTTAAAAACCACAGTAATCAACCCGAAATATGTTTGATAGGTTTGGATAGAGATCAGCTAATACTAAGGCCAACGGTGTGTGAAATTTAACACATCAGGATAGGGGAGCCTTTACCTTTATTTCACAATGGCAGATAACATAAAAAAATAGACACCAAGAAATGTGACTAAAGTTTGAAGATGATGCTAGCTAATGTATACTGACTTCAAAAAACTAATATAATTACAAAATTATTATAGCTAAACCTTTTCCTGCTGTGATTAACAAAATCAAACTTTGATAATTACAAAATAATTAGAACAAATTTATTTTCAGTTGTCTAATCAAGTCATGAGAACAGTGTCTACAACCCATAATGGTCAGCACAACAATTCAAAGATCTGTATTTTAAACTGAGGCAATAAAATGCTTGATCCAAAATGACTTCAGTGTATAGGTTATTCTTGTAAACAAAATAAGGTAATGGATTTACAAAAAAAGCGCTAATGAATGTCATTACCACATTTTCATTTTTACTCAATTCTAGAAAAATAAATTGTATATTATGTATTATTATGAGATAATAAAAATGAACAACAATGTTAAAAGTTTGAATCAGGATTAGAATCACTATTCATGAATTCATTTAAATTTGCAGTAAAGCAATGTATCACATGGTAATGGACATCATATGGTAATAGACTATGATGCATTAGATAACGATTTCAATGGGTGAAGTGGTTATGCAAAATACGCTGTTAATTTTCTTATATTTGGGCCTCTTCTATATCCTACTGGTGTGCAACATTTCTGAGCATTCAAAAAATGCAAAACAACTAAATATTTCATATGAAGAATAACACTTGGGACTCCTAAATGGAGATTTAAGAGAAAACAGTGTGGATTTTTGATAATTTATTGTGAGCATAACTGGTTCGGAAAGAAGCCATTTACATGGGTCCTTGACACTGAAAACTAACCAATGGCATAAATGATTATCCATCCCTTTAATAAAAATTACAGTTATCATATTTGAGTCTCATTTATGTCACATTAATTACATGCATTGATAATACATATGTGAGCATTCAGCTCCTCAAAACACTCCAATTAGAAAATAATTACTGGCACATATTTCATTTGTAGGAAATATTTAAGTACTAACCTCAATGATTGATGATAAGATTCAAAACTAGTCCACAGAAAATGAGTGAAGTTAAAAGTAAAAAAAAAAGAATGAAAGAACTTATCCAACATTTAAGGTTTTGTATTTCTTAATAATGTCAGTAGGTTGTGTTAACTTTATTCAAATTAGAGTAAAAATCTTAATGGCCCCTAAAAGCATTTGGATCACATATGAGGGCTGTCACAAGGAATTATCAAAAATGAACACAGGATGATTTCAAAATGAGTCGTACTGATGAAATTTGGCCTATAATCAAGACATGTTGTGCTTAGCGATTAGTACACCATAGAGACGGCCTATGGCCTCACCTTTGGGAAATGGGCCAAACGGTTGAACCTTCTCTCTAACTCGGAAGGATCCCATCACAGAGGAGGAGGAGGTTGAGGCCGCACCAGGGCTGGCGCCATGGGCACTGGCACCCCCACCACTGGTGCTTTTGCCCCCTATGGCGGACAATAGCAAGCAAAGCGTGCAAAAGCTTTCTTTCCCTTCAAAAGAGGCTCACTAACTATGGCAATAGAACTATCACAGCCTTTCAAAGGAGGAAGCAAAGAAAATATATGGAGATGCTTTATGCAGTGACTCACAATGACCACATTAAAATTTTGATTCAATCTGTAAAAGATGACCACCCTAGTGCCTGAAACCAACATACCAATTTGAATAGTGTGGTGTGTTATTTTTATGGGTTATACTATCAACACTTTGTCCCAGGATACTTAATTTTTCATCCCTATGATCCCCTAGGGATTATTAACTCTGTGAGTCTTTGAGACTTCATATTAATGTGTTATTCCTCCCATTATATCATAAGCACACATTATAACACTTCTAGTTATAATAAGGTTGAATTAATAGGCCATTTAATAATTTTAAGTTTATGTAAGCTCAATTCCATAGAAATACACTAGAAAATACTCCTTAAGAATTTTTTCTCAGAATAAAAAACCTCAGTGTGTCATGGCCAATCACAATTGGCAGCAATAAGTCAAAGCCACCATAACCCAACAACAGGCCACTGTACCCAAAATTCATTGTTTCATGGCCCACTACAGGGTGACAATTTGTTATTATTTCAATTCAATAAGTTTTTATAAGCCTGATATCAAGTAAATATCATAAAATTCTGCCTGAAAAAAATAATTTTGCCAATTGCCGGCACTTTGTAAAATACATTAATAAATAGGTATGCATATATAATTGTTTAGAACATAAATACTGTAAGATAAAATATAAATGCTATTGTGTTTAAAACAACTGATTAGTAGTATACATCTGCTTTTCATGGCATTACATGGCATGCTGCGGAAGAAATTTGGTGATATAGTTAAACCTGAAAGTACAAATGTCACAGAGCTAAAAGTGCTGATCATCAATTTAGTGAACAGTGATCGTCAAAAGTTTAACATTCACCTTGGGCTGAACAGAAAATTCTGGCGATGTTCATAGGTATCTATTTATTGATCACAGGTTATTTACAGGTCAAGGTAGGCACATGCTATTGCAGAATTCCAAGACTCCAGTTCAATTCAGGTTCAAGTTTACATGGTCTAAAAGAAGCTAACATACCATACTCTAGCAACAAGGTGTAACTTTATCATCCAAAAACCTTGTAGCTAATCTGAAATGTATATCATTTACAACAATCACTATCAACTAACCACATGGTGCACATTTCGGCTTCATTTTTAAGACTGGTAACACTAATCTCACACATGCTTAACTATGCCAGTAGTTCTCAAGCTTTAGCTATTGGCCACTTAAAGAAATTAAATAACTTTTAATGCATAGGTAAATTAGCTAATGTAAGATCTGGACTAATATAAGAGGCAGTTAAGCACTGTCATAAAAATCTGTAAAAACTTGAAATTGACTAAGAACTATTGAAATAACTGAAGTAAAGATATCAATATATACATTCTGACTTCTAAGCGAAAAGAGGTATTAGCTCTTATATGAAAAAGCCAAATCTTTTAAGATGGCCACAAAGGGCTAAATATGAGTACTTGAGAACTACAAACCTAATCCTATGTGTATTACTTAATCCCAAATATTAAAGCTCAACAATTTCTAACTGAGATCATGCATAATCTAGCACCTCTTACCACCAACACCCAAAGGTTCTGGATAACCAATGAGAAGTGTAAAAGAATAAAAATATACAATAAGCACACTGAGTCAAGGCTCTACACATTGCCTTATTTAAATTGTAGCATAGGTTTTTGCATTGAACAATAGTATTCACCATCTTATGTCACTTGAAATTCAACAACTATTTTTGCTCGTTTATAAATTTTATTACAAAAAAGAATATCTACTGAGAAGGTAGTTAGGTATATGAACATTTATATTTTTTATTTATTTACCACATCTCTACATGTAGACCTAATCCTAAAATATTATTTTTCACCATCATTCAATTAAGGTAAAGTATAAATTATCCATGGTAGTTGAGGAGAACTTACCAGCAGATTATAAAAAATGATACATAATCACATATATCTGTACATAATTTTCAGGCTATTATGACCTTAATTTCAGTGACACAATATAAAAACTATGCATTTATCTTTCAATCTATATAGTTTTTCTTCATTACTTTATAGACCCAGTAACTCATTCCATTCACTCTACTGAAAAATTTCACATAGTCAAAATTACTGCTAGTTGATTACTTGCAGTTCCTATGCTTCATCGTGCAGAAAAATCAACAGTGAAGGTTTCTATGCACATAATATTGTCACTCACGAAATTCACACCAATTCTGTTTCCCTATCTTTGGTATAAGCTTGGAAGTATGCCTTTTAAATTACTTATCTGAAATAATTGTACTCAATGCACAATGTTAAAAGCTACCTATTAACTGGATAAACTAACCCTAAAGCTTGGACTTATATTCCAGATTTAGTTGTAAGTCCAGGGCATACTAGTTTTACTGATATCATCCTCTAGCATCCACTTCCTCTCTCTCAAAAGCAGATAATCAGTAGAAAATATGGTGCGAGGAGAGAACAGGGTTCTCCAGCTTTGATGGACAGTGAGGAATGGTCCATAGTGAAATGCCTTTTCAGAAGTTCCAGCAGTCCCAGTTTCTATTCCTCTCAATCATTAATATCTCTCCTCCCACAAAGTTAACATATTTAGGTCACTAGCCTTCCCTATTCCCAAATACTCAATGCAGTAAGCCTATATCTTTGCTCACTACATCATGCTTCTATAATGAACACTGAATGAATGATTTCAAAATGATTTTAAAACCTAAATTAGGCATTGGCCCTACTTTTTAAAAATTGTTCTAGAGTCAACATAAAAAAGACTGCTCAAACATTGATGGAAATAACATATCCAGCTTTTTACTAGGGTAATAATAATGGCTTTAGATAGCTAATGTAAATACAATTGCTCCAATGACTGTTAAAGGATATGCTTGTACACTATATATGACTCTCTCAGATCATAATAATATAAATCAATGGTTTATAATACTCATTACAATGCAATTTTTTGCTTACATTTATGTTAGTTACTAGTGTGCATCAGGAAAATCTTTTCTGGTGGTTTAATTCCTTAAGCCCCTAGTACTGAGACAGGAGGGGAATGAATGAGAGTGAATTGAAGGGAATGGAAGGTCCCTTGCATGACTCAAATGCATCTTGTACAGGATAGCAATGAATAATCTGGCCAATAAATAATGGGCTGTTGGATAATCAGCCCTCTATCGTACATCAATTGAAGATTAAAATAAAAAGTCTGCTCACTCATTCTCAACATGGGCAACTTAGTTAGGGAATAACCCTTCAGGACAAGCAACAATGTTACGATGCCTTGATACCTAAAAGCCCCATCCCCAAATTATACTGGATACAGGGAACAGTAACTCGGTAGAATATTTATCTAACCAGCATATGTAAAGTCTTAGGTTTGAATAATAACATATTTATTTGTCCGGCGATTTGGTAGTACAAATATAGGACACGTCAG
>LYUA01001451.1:232508-242602 GCA_002093875.1 Calopteryx splendens
TTGGGGATCCCTTGTGAAGTCCCTTCTCCTGTGCTCAGAAGTGACTTGGTGGATCCCAGTTGCATCTACTGTCACAATATGATCTAGAAATGCATGAAATTAGTGTGACAAAGTAGTTGCAGAATTTGGAGTGAGAGAACTATTGGGGAGGTATGAAAAAATTGGTGATATCCTATGAAAAATGTTTGAACATCAGTGGTGGTTATGTGGAAAAATGAGTAAATATATGTGTTAAACAAAATAAAAAAACTCCACCTTAAGATGATTTACATAGTTTTTATTTCAAAACGGATAGAACTTTTTGGATGACCTTCATATCTTATGGCCATTCTACCTTATAATGGCACTAATATAGGTACATTTTTGGTGTTTAAATAAGTTTTATCTTACCTAAAATAGAACATATAAGCAGCTTTGATTTTGAATAATGATTTCTCATGAATTATGTTTCTATGTACCCTTTTGAGATCAAGAAGAGCTCACTGTTCTTGGGTGAATGTTTATATGCACGATTATCTTTTTTTTTTCATTTTTCCAGAATAAGCATTGGTTACAATAAGAATAATCAATGCTTTGATGAGACAAAACAGTTCACTGAGGAAGATCAAACGGACATCAAATTGGTTGCAAAAAAGATACAAATCAGTGGTTTGAAAAAATCTCTGCTAAGAGCAAAATAAAATATCAGGCATAAAAATTTGCCGAGCACAGAAATCAAAGAGTTAAGCTCAATTTAGACCTTGTAGAAAGAAAGCTGGAGAGAGAAAATTTTCAAAATGACTTAAACGTTTACACACTGATCAAGTCATAATATAAGCCACATACTGATGAGGAAAGTCCTGCACAGCCACTGAACTTTTGTTCCAAACACAACAAGAAAACAATCCAGATATGTAGAGAGAGGACTACCTTATCCATTTGGGCCAAGAGGCCATCTTGGCTGCTCTGCCTTGTAGTCTCTCGCACCAGCTCTTTGGCTTGAGAGGCAAACTGCTCCAGCAAAGATGCTTGACTACCCTGGCGCACAGGGCCTTGTGGCCCACCTGTGCCAGAAGAACTTGTGGAACCAAAGCTTGATGCTCTGGCCAGCACGTTGGTGATGCTTGACTGCCTCTGCGGGGTGGGACTTACAGGGGGAACCTGGTGGCGCCATTCGGGTTAAAAGCATGCAATAGGCAGCAAAGGATCAATGCCTGGCCATCCAGCTATATAAGCAATTGATTGGTCTGGCAGTTGTTGCAAACGACTATTTTAGGTACCTGGTCTACATTAGAACCTCTTGCATTTACAAGCCCTGCATAAAAACACAGCTTCACAAGCAGTTGTGTAAAACAAATACATGGCATCTCAATCATTGCAAAAGGTGTACACAATTTTCAATTTCATTATTACAAATTACTACATAGTGGTGATCCACAACATTTATAACTTGTGACAATTTAAAGTGTTAACAGCAAAAGGAGAATAACGTTGAGATCGAAGCTGTTAAGGGTCAATAGGTATAAATGTTAACTCTGAAATGCAACACAAAACATGAAAGGAAACAAGATTTAGGTAAATAATTTTAATAAAGCCTTCTTGTCATTCCACATAAGGTAAATCAAGTAAAATGAAGTGTGAAAAAAAGCTAGGCCAGAGGCATAACAAGGGATATGGAAAGGATCCAGCGGACACAGGCGGGTTCCTTTTGGGATACCAAAGGCTTAGAAAATGCTGGAGGTGCCCAAGGTCAGTCAGGAGCCACTACTTAGCAATCACCTTATTCATGCACACCTGTGCAATCACCACCTCTGACAACATTGGCACCCATTTGTTTCAAAAAGCGCCTGATCGCAAAGGTCTCATTGCATGTAGGGTTTAATGAGTAGTTTGTGTTTAATGTGTTTAGATGCATGGCACTGTGATAAATTTGTAAAAATGGGAAGATGAATCTGTTACAATGACAGTTAAATATTGTTTCCCACATTTTGGATTCTTATATTTAATTACAAACATCATTATCATAATGATAGACCACCAAAAAGTCCCAGGAAGTCTCATGTAAATTGATAAAAACTGGATTTTTGCCAACCTTTGAGTTACCTAGGCCTCTCTTTTGCGATTAAAGGGTGTGGTAAAGGTAGAAGGCCTTGAGGGGACCAAAATATTCTTAGACCCTTATAAAAAAAAATGGTTCACCTCAGAGCTAATCGTATTTTAAAAATCTAATTCCAATATTTTACGGTTATAATTGCTTTGTATCAATCATTACATAAATTAATATGAAAATATGCAAGTTTAAGAGGAATAATATTGCAGTATATCATGGAAAGATGAATTTTGGAGGGTGATTTGACAATGGAAGATGTTTTTCCAGCTTTACAAATTATCGGCAATTCTTAAACCAAATATTAAAATATGAATTGACAATAAACTTAAAGGGAAGAAGTAATAAATCCCAGAAACTGTGAAAGGAAATGGCAGATAAGTCAAAATTATGATAATTAAATAATTCATAATTACATCAATGGCATTTTAAGGAGTCGCAACACCTCGAATGTCTGATAGGATGATATTTTCTTGTAATGAAGTAGTAAATGAAAGGCAGTACCTAGTTGAAGAGAATGACATTTGGCATCATCACATTGAGGTGGTCAATGGTATCAAATTTGATCTGGTAATGTGATGCATGTACTTTATTTAGGCAAAAAAAGTAACAAACTCAAGAACACATAACATGATGCAAGATCAAAGGCATGCAACCTCCTACGTTTTGTAAACGGGACTGTGCGAGTTATTTTGCTAAGCCACCCTTGCAAAATTCAATTACAAAAACTATGGGAGGAAAACAGGCTGGGTTATCTGGGAGGAAGGTGCACAAATTTTCAGTACCTAACATTATTTTTATGCGTAAACCTTTATGCATACAATTTAATTGCTGTGATTATGGCTACTATACCTTGTCCAATTACATGTTGCCTAAGACATAAGTGTCCATTATGGAATGAAAAGCCATAAAATCTAAAGTGACGTAAAATCCTACAGGTAGAAAAAATCCAGCCCATTTCTCAGGATAATCTTTTACTGACTGTTACAACCATAAGTTGCTCTGCAGTAGTACACATGAGGGAGAGGAAGAGGAGTAGATATAAGCCTTAACATCAGCATTAGCCTACTCTTAATGGAACTTGTAAAGGGCTACTGCCAAGTTTAGCAGCCCATCCTAAAGAAATGATTCCTTACAACTACTTTATGGTCTAAATAATGGAATGGTTCTAAGTACGATTGGATCATATTTTGATGATGAAATATTTTATCCAAAATTGTATTTCAGTGTGCTCTGTTATCCAATACGAAAGGAAAAAACTTATCATGGTCAAAAAAATTTCTGAAAATCTACTCTCCAGTACATAATTCAATACAATAATTATGATTACTAACTACAGATTGTTCACATTTTATTACAAACTCCTCTGATTTTTGTTTGGTGGGATTAATGAATTTAAACATAATGTGGAGGTGTTTGGTTAGGGTGGGCAGTTTCCTAAGCAGAATATATGCTTGGAACAGAAGTAGATGAAGATACAAATGAAAAATGGAGAACAAAGTGCATAACTCATCTCTATTCAATCAGGAAAAAATTTGGGACAGTTTATGTCTATTGAAGAAAATAAGAGCTCAAACATTAAGGAGTGAGGAAAGACGAATTGCCTGATTAACCTTTAACCTATGGATTTTAGATTATCTACTAAGATTTTTTACATTACAACACACTTGCTGAAGAATAAGCACAGCACCAGAAAATTATAGGGATAGAAAGTAGGTAGTATGTTTCAAAGAAAATATCCATTTTTATTTTGGAAACCTAAACTTATCCTTAAATGGGAGGAGCAGACAGAGCTTTTGATCTTGTACCACAGAACACACACACAAGTAGCAAAGTAGTATTTTAAATAATGTCAATATGCAGAAATAATTATATTACTCACATAAATATTAAGAAAATTGCAGATACAAAAAAATATTGCAATAAGCTCTAACAACAAGGAGATCACTATTTCCACATGATAATGCAAACACAAAAAGTTACCTTATGTAAGTTTCAACAATGGATATGAAGATAAACCTCAGCTTCTTCTCCAAAATTTTGTAATCCTACTGCTACTCTTATAAATTGGTATTCTAAGATATATGCATATCTTTCTATCTAAATACCTATTATATACCTAATACAGAATTTAAACAATATGCTCAAGAAGAGAAGCCTTAGCTGACAAAGTTATACCAAGTCCCATGAAATCAGTTAAGTTGGCCAAGCAGAACTAAGAATGAGTGATGGGAGCTACTAAAAAACAACAAAGTAAGTTTGTTTAGTACTCATCAACACGGTTTTCAGGGAACTACTTTTTCATAATACATTTTTCAAACATTTATGCCAAAAATACCATAGACTCGGATATTAAATACTATGATTAATATTTGCATGCGCACCTAAAACATTGTCTAATTATTAAACACCTTGAACACTTACCCTATATGACTCAGACTTGGTTTTGAATCCAACATCATCAATATATCAATAGGTACTCTCCAAAAAGTGCCACACAAAATTGAAGTATCATTTAATCATGTTTATTGTTTCATGATGTAATTATAAGGGTATGTGCTTGTCTTGATTAAGGAAAAACAAACTAGTAAAACAAAATTATAATTTCAATTGTGAATTTATAATTTATCATACTGAATATTACAATAAATATTAATGTTTAATTAAATAAAAAATTGTTTAACCAGGCATGATATAACATAAATGCTCCTGTACAAAATCCAGGGAGGTTGTGTCAACGATACAAGCTAATACATATCTTAAATCAAACAGAGTGATTCAAGTGTTCATTGATCAAGAAAAACATAGGTAACATTGGACTGAAAATTTGGCAGAAAGACAGAATTATGAAATCTACAGCTGCACATGAAGTGCAAATCCTTATGCAGTAGCAAATAACATGTAGTATAATCAATTGAGCTCTGGGAATTGTTTCATTTATTAATTCAAAAATTTTCATTGAAATAAAAAATGCATCCAGAGGGGTTATTCCTTAACTTTGACACCTGTTGCTATTATAATTCCCTAATATCTGTCATGCCTCTTTAAGAAACTTTGAGTTGATCTAGAAAATTGAAACTCTGTTTTAGGTAGATCTTTGACCAAAACTGACCAGAAAAATAGCGAAGAGTTGAACAGTTGCTTATTTTAAATGGTTGTTTTTATTCTAACTGGGCAAATTGTAGCCTCTTAAGAAAAGCATTGAATTTCGCGCTGAGATTCCTTTTTTTGCATTTTAAAAATAACTTCCATTCATGATAGCAGTTGGTTGTTTCATTATTTAAAACCTAAGGGTTTGCAGACATTAACCTCTCTCCTTTTTCATGCCTGCTTGACTAAACCCATGGGAACTGAAATCTGTCATGGATGAAGAGAGATATGAAGATGAATAAGAGGAGTATTGGCAGAAGAGAATATTGAAATTGACAAAATGTAACTCAATGAAGAAAATTTAAGCATGTATTAACTAATAAAAAAATGGATGAATGTATGAAGGTACATGTTAATGGATAACAAATTCATTGATTGAAGAAGATGGACAAGAGAAGGAGGGAATAGCTTATGATTATTTGAAAATCAAGTATCAGACTAATGCAAAAACCAATTGGGAGCATGAAATTTCCTTGAAAGAGAAATAAATGTATAGTTCAGGAGAAATTATAATGATGGGGAAATAATATTGATAAAATATTAAAAAATTGTAAAATAAATGTGAAGGGGCTACAAAGGAAAAATTATTCCAGTTATAAGGGATGAAACTAGAAAGAACAAACAGAACCTAAGGATATTGATGGAAGGTAGAGAGAATATGAGGAAAAACTAGATTGTACAACCAATATGCCTATATATGTCAATCAGGAAGTGAATTACACAATTGCATTTTTGGACTTCTTTACCACTGGATACTTGAGGGGGAAAAATTAAGTGTTGTTCCACTACATGAACATATTCTGTTTTCAAAGAAGAAATTTTAGTCGTGTAAACATTGATTAAACCTAATTATGACTATTAACTCTATTCATTGTAATACTCCCCATTGAATTTCAATGGGTATTTCAGTTAGTGTACATATAATCTGCACTTGCTGGTATACAGCTTTTTACAATTGGCCAAAAGAAAATGTTTTTTGGTCATTTTTTCCATCAACACATGACATGATACATAGGGTTTCAACTTTACTCTTCTCTTGGCAGAAATAGCATCACTCATAACTGACGCTGAGCATTTGAGTGGCAACAACCACTGATGTCATCCAAAAAATTGCATTGAGTTAAACACAGAGTATCCTTCTGCTCTTCCATTTGGATTAAAATGTCAGCTGTCTCATGAATGACTAGCACAAGCTACATAGATCTACTTTTGACTCATGTGTTTGCTGAGTAAATAATATATGTACCTCCTTCAAAACACAATATCTTCTCAGTTAAAGACCTTGCATTGTGTACAACCTTTTGAATTCAATTATCTTTATTTACTGTGAAGTTCTTCTTGTCCAGAACAGAAGGACTATTAGGTAATTAATGAGGGAACAACAGCTTCTGTGAGAAAATAAGGTTTGCAGTTTCATACAAGAGGCTCTAGTGCACTGTGTTTTTGCTATGCTATCAAATGTTTCATAAAAGAGAATTGATGTGCAAAGGTAGAGGGATGTCGTCAAACTTGATTTCTGCAAGTATTATTTTTGAAAGACAAGGCCAAAAGGAAGATTGATAAAATGACAGGATGAGATGAAAGATGTCATGATAAAATGAATGATGGTTCAACATAGTATATAACACAGAAATCTTTCAATTTATAATTAAAAATGTATACTTCTGATAATTCTAATGAAAATTATTCTCAATATTACCCTTGCTATGTGATATGATTTTGTGAAAAGGTAAAACTGTATCTGACTCTATTACATAACAATTTATGTAATTTTATGAAGTATTTTGAGTTAAATGGATATGGCATGACATTCTTAGAGTATACCGCTATGGTGTGCATCTTTTTTTCAAACATACCTGCTTAATATAATATGAAATGGAGGTGCATCCAGAACAAATCAAGAACTTAAGAGTGCAAATATTTATTTTTTAACTTGTTTGTCATTAAAAAAAAGATGACTCACAATCAATGGATTGTGAAATTTAGTGAATTTTTCAATTGCCAACACCTTTGGTAGTATCATGATTTTCAGGACAACAGGCAACTTTTTTAAGAATGGAGAAAGAGAAAAAAGAGGTCAAAATGGGGTAATTTAATTTAGCATAAGTAGTCCCTCCACTGCACAGTACTCCACTTTTCATACTAGCACACCATTACATAACACCCAAATGTGTGGAGAAAGGGCTATTGCACTACGCCAAGTGCCATTGAAACCAACAAGGCTCCCAAAATGTTTCTAGCGGGTGTGTTAAATGCCTCCTTGTTATAAACACTAAATACATGGAATATTAGAATAGGTGCACACAAAAACATGATGGGTACACATCTATTGACAAAGTGACATGAAACTCCTCCACTGTGGTGAAAAAGCGGTCATGTACAATTAAGAGACTAACAGTGATATGAAACCATGAAGTTGTAATGGTGAAAAAGTGACAACATACAATTAGGAGAGATGGAAAATTTCAAAAAACTATGAATGATCATTATGTGGTAAAGCATAATATACACTTTGACAAAATTTAAATATCTTCTCTCAATGAAAAGATCAAGTGAGCTATAAGTAAAATAAATAAGTGAAGCTAATGATTTCTTTTATGTACACATTATGAAGTGGTGGTGTGAAAACTAATAGAATACACCCAATACTTTATAATAAGAAATGAACTTTTAGTTAATATGCATGTATTTTGCATTACTAGGAATGCAATTGTAATCATAATCATTTAATTGAACTTTATTAGCACAGATGAAATTCTTAGAAATTTTATTTTACCAACATATAATTATAGCCTTGATCAAAATAATTGATGACAAATATTACGAATTGTGATTTCACTCATAGGTTTCAATTTAAACAACAGAAAATGTAGGCAGTCTCATATGGTTCCGCCGGCTTTCTTTGACAGCAATTATACCCTTTTATGTCCTTGTCCAAGGACTATAGTTTTTGATCAGTTTGATACAATAGCAATAACAACATGATAACTGAAAAATAAGGTTCCTATATGATGCACACTATTAAAAACAAAATATGTCAATCTGTTGTCATTCCTTCAATATCAATAAAATAAAACATGATCACTGAAACTCAGGGCTCTTTGTTAACGTGTGGAATATATTTCCTTAATCATCAGTTTTAATTAATTGGCCACATATCACATTACTCATAATCTCATGTATCTCAGTCACCACCACAACTGTGATCTAGAAACTTATATTATTAAATACTAATGGCATAGCATATTACTTACAGGAGTGGGAGAACGACCAAGTCTGTTCTTGGAAATTGGAGACATCTCCTGTGAGCCCTCGCTCCCCAAGGATTGGCGGGGTGGAATGGGAGGAGGAGGAAGTGGACGACTGGTGCTCAGCACTGTTTTCGGAGACGTTGTGGTGGAATTTGAGTCTGATTCCCCACCTGGACTTTCTGTACTCCCAGGCCAGGTCCCATCGCCTTCCATCTCCTGCCCCCCTCGTGCACCCCCCTTTCGAGAATGGAGAAATAAAGAAATGGTGTAAAATTATACTTAATAACTGACTAAGTGCAATGACACCAATAACAACTGGAACTGAAGGTCTAGAGAAATCCCCAAAGATTCAAGCATCAATTTTAAATTGGGTGTTGTCTCAGGCATCACTTTGTGGAAGCGATTCGTATTGAGTAGAGACAATTGGTTTTTCTACTTAACATCAATTTTAAATCTAGGATTCCACAGTTGAAAATAGATTCTGGTGTCTGATGAATGTAACTATTTCTAATAAAGGAGGGAACAATTAGATAATTCTTTTTGTAAAGTAAACGAATTTATTTTTATTGGTTAGAGAGGGAAGTGAGATTGTGGTATATTGGTAAAAAGGTGTGTTTACAGGTTGTGAAAATGTGATACAAAAGCACATTGTTATTGGATTTCCTAAAATGAGAACACATGAAGCATGAATTCTGCATGCAATTCTTAAACTATTAGAATGTTACAAATCATTCAAGTTTAACACTGAAACAGAAGGAATCATTTTACTTACAAAAAGAAACTTTATAAGGCTTATTTTTATTGATTCCATTGGTGATCATTGGTGATCATGCGAGGCAAGATATAGCGTTATTTTATACTAACACTGCTATGGCGCCGATTCCTTAATCCCAATTCTTCATCATCATCATCCTGAGGTTCCATTCTACTGCCAAATTCCATCTCTGAATCTCTGTTAAAGCTAGGAGAACTGAGATCTGAATGACTGGAGGAGGTGGAAGGTGGTGACCCAGGGACACTAAATGCTGAATCTGGAGAGGCATTTCCTCCTGGAAGCTGTAGACATGATGGGGGATGATACACAGATCTATGATCTAAACCACTGGAAAGAGCTGCCTGATGGGATGAGGCTCCACCATCTTGCGTTCCTGAAACTGAATTAAGATTTGTATCACAGTACACAAATGGCATAGTTTTTCATCCAAATTTTCACCTCTAAATTAAGATGGCATCAACCATTTGAATTGAAACTTCCATTGCCATCTTGTTATTTAGTCATGAGAACCTGTAAGTAAATCATCTAGCCTTATTTTAATGATTAAAGACAGAACAAAATCACTGAAGCTCTTTCCGTTTCTTGATGCAAATATTGTGGAGAAATAAAGGTAATGCAAATAATTTCATTCAAAAGTTGCAATTTACATACAATTAATCCTTAACATAAAATACCTAGAGTAAGTGTGCTACTTCATCAGAAAATTCCTATTGATCATGCAATCTGATTTTGGGGAAAATTTACACATAAGCATAGGGAAGAAGCATGATACAAGACTTCTTAAAATCTAAAAAAAATCTACATGATACCCCGCAAGCCGCCGCTAGGGCGT
>LYUA01001453.1:13324-26006 GCA_002093875.1 Calopteryx splendens
CAGCCTTGCATTCAAATATGACAGTATGGGAGAATGGAGGGCTGCAGTAACCCAATCTTAGAATTCAAATACTGATAATGATGATAGCAAAATTATGAACAATATCTCAATCCCATTATGATGTGTAGCAGCACATTGAAAGCAAAAGCTAAGGCATCAATGGAGACGAAAACATTAACCGTTGAGGGTTGGAAAGAAAACTGCACCACAGATGCTTCCAACAGTAATGGAGGAGTAATTTTGTCCTGTTTTCTACAAAGTCCAGTTTAAAGTCATCTTCAAAGCCTGGACGTTACCAAGATCGCAGGGGTTCTGTTCTGCACCTTTGCCCAACTTACCACTTCCGCAGGCTACAGCGTATTCTCAATTTTGCATAATCAGGTGGCTTATATCAAATTTATTTGTGAATATTAATTTTACTGGGAACTGAAAGAAACTATCTTAATAAATAGATAAGTTAATACAGTGAAGAGTAACAATCACTATTCTAAACCTCAAACCTAAATTTAAAGCAAAAACCAAATAATTCATGAACACTACAACCTCCTGATGTTGAAAAATGGTTGAGAGCATAACTTTTTTATCTTGGACATTCCATTGGCCATAGGCATTCAATTAAGTAACTACACATTGAAGCCTAAATAGACAAAAAACTAGATAAAAATAAAATAACTCCACGTACACCCTACGACTCCCAATTCTATTTATCGCACATTACATTATTTACACAAGTATTTGACATAAAACACATACTAAAATATATATTCATGATGACAGTGTATGTTGAATAAATAACAAAAAATTAATTATCCTTACTTACTTTTCCTAATGACCCTCTTTGAGAAGTTAGGAGCTCTTGATTGAGGTATCCAGGTAACAGAATTTTTCTTATTATAAAATTTAAGTTATCCTTTAGTGACATTTGTCTTCTGAAAGTTTGTTGGGAACTATTTAAGAGATCTAAAGCCAAGTCTGTATTTGATAACATCATAGCAGCATTAATGGGATTAAATTTTGCATAACTAGATTCATTCCATGAAATGTACGTTTTCACAGATTCCTGGGAGGTACATAAAAATGTATTTATTGAAGCATAGGGCTGTAAATTAAGAAATTTATTAAATTGTAAATAAAAAGAACAGCATTACTTGAACGTCATTCAGAAATTTAGCTTATATCTATCAGAATGTGATCATAAGGGTACTCAACATATTTAAATTAGTTTAAATGCACAAAGTTGAAGAAATTTATGTTGAATCTTTTCAATTCTTGTCACTATTTTTCTTGATTAAAGCAGCCATGCAAGGAAATAGAGGAAACACTGGAATTATTCTCAGAAAAACTCATCCCTGTTCACTAAAGATGTAATTTTATCTCGACTCTGGTGGCAGATATGATAATTTCCTAATTAATTTCATCACTTCATCATTAATTTCATACTTTCCTAATAATATATATTAGGCACAATTTTACTATTTAGACTGTCTACAAGCCACAGTCTAAAAAAAGGAGCACTCAAGGTTAAAATGTCTTCAATGGAAATAAGTATCAGGCTGCATTAGCGAGCCTTTCTTTATTTGCCCCTATCACACTACAACATGCTAAACAGTTCCAGAGTAAACTATAAATTTCATAAGAGGACTGTTCAATTAAGTGTGATCATACATTTTTTTCACATAATTTATTGTGCAAATATTTTGTCACACTGTTAGCTTAATGTGCAATATGTATGTGTGATATGTTTCATTGATTTGACTCCAATATTGCATCAATGGCAGTCGTTGCAAGTTGAAAAAGGCTCAGCTTGCCCACAGCAACTGTCCACTTACACATTGGGGGAGAGGAAAAAAAATCACATGTGGGATATGTCAGGACTATAACAGGGAGGATGAGGAATACGCTCCATCACATCGATATTCTTGCAAGATATTCAGCCTGCACATGAACGGCCTATTGTTGGTCGGGTAAATGAGCAGTCAATGGAACTCACATGCACCATTGAGCAGCAATGCATTTTTGAAGATAAAAGAGAGAACGTTCAATAAGCAGGATGGGGAGATGAAAAGATGAGACATGTTGAAAGTAATTCCAAAAGTGTGCTAAGTTAAAAAAAATGGTTTAATGTATTGCAATGGTGTTCGTTAACCCCTTTAGTCACTTTTTTTTGCTCCCAAAATTTTTTTTTCTTGCAAACTGATGTGAACATGCGTATATGTATATAAGCGGGTACATATTTTTTGTGCGAAATACTTCCCACATAACACAAGCAAATTCTGCAAGGGGTCAAGGAGGTCTAAGTCTGTTTAAAACCTACCTTCAAAAGGTTAGCCTGTTTTAAACCACCTTCACTGGTACACCACCATTACTAATATAGATTACCCTACCCTCAAGTATCGAAGATATTTTTTCCTCTTGCTAAAGATTTTCTTTGGTACCTCTGAACCATATACCAATGAGTTATTCTGCATCACACAATTTTTGTTTTGTTGAAACTTACAGGAGGTCATATATATTCTTCCAAAGCTGATGTAGCTTATTTCAAGTTTGATCCTTCATTCCTTGAAATTCACACATCAGCGTACGGGGGCAAGTTCCTTATTCCCTGTGCCACCACCAGCTTCCCAGGAAGATCTAGTACTTGAAAAAATCACACTGCTAGGTTGCAGCTGAAGGTGCTCAGAGGTATCACCCTGAGTCGAACCTGGGTCCTCTGGTTAGTGGCCCAGTGCTCTACCCACTGGACAATCATGTATACTCTAAAAAAAGTTTCAATGACATACTGCTCTGAACTTTCCACCAATCACATTGTTTTTTCTTCATAAAGGATGTACTCAAGATTCTGAACATGGGAGTACATGGCAGTTTAATATAAGAGGTGAAGTTCTTAGTCACTATTTTTACTATATATATAACTACTTTGCTCTCCTGTTACTTAACATTTTTTAATGAGAAAGACTCCCTTCCCTTGAAAAATGACTATTTAAGTGTCTTAAATTACGTTAATGCATACAATATTAACTCATCAAGCCACAGGAATAATTCAATATATAAATATAGCCACATTACGTGCGCAAAAAATTCACAATGCAAAAATCATTCGCCTGAACTGGATCCCTTGATTTAAGGGAGGGTGCCAAAGCCAGTTAAGCTTCTCTGGCATACTCGTACACTGAAATTTTTAGAGCTTTAAATGGAACAACATATAGCCACATTAGGCAGTTCTATTTTGCAATGTATTGATTGCAATATACTGGGAATATTTCATTTTGATTTCATTATGTCAAGCAGTTCAATAGTCTCAACGTGACTTGTCAAAATAATTGGGATTCACAATATTCCATTTGAAATACGAACTTCGATAATTTAAAATTATCAAGGTTATGATAATGCAGAAAAAACAAAAAATCAAGCATCCCATTCAGACACCACATTCATAGGAACAGCCTGCTTTCCACTCCATGCTGCACAGATTAACCATTAATCCCCATATCAGACATTGATGAACAAAGAACTGAGAATTATTAAACAAACCTCCCTTTACAATCAATTAACAGAAAAACTTATTGATAAATTGTATAGGACAAAACTATCCCAGCATCTATTTACAGCACCTACAATTCTGAGGATGAAATACCACAGTGGTGGCAATTTCCATTCTCAGGAATTATCTCCCAAAAAGTGCAGCTATTACTATCCAAAAATAAGACTACACACTTTCGATAGTAGAACAAAGCTAGGCTACCTCCTGTGTCAAACAAAAGGCTAAGTGAATTCCCTAAATCAAAGTGGTGTATAACAATTGCACTGCACAATTACCATGCGCTCTTCATAGTGCAGACTGGGAGGAATTTCCAAACCATAATCAGGAACACCATGCCTGCATCACCAACATCCACCACACATCCCTCTTTACCAAACACCTATTCGAAAACCAACATAGTACTGACTTCATGCCTAAAATTTTATCTTATGTAAAATAACCCACCTCAGCTGGCTGGAACAAATCGAAACTTTTGAACAAATGGACTCAGGAGAATGTCTTGGTGAACAAACATTTCTACCTCCTCCCACTCCCCCCTTCCGCACTTTCCAAATCCCGACAATTCAAAACACCATCCCCCTCCTCTCCCCCCTGCCCACTTACCTGGTGTGCCCTTAAGTGTCCCTACCCCTCTCCTCACTCCCCCACTGCCCAGCAAATAACCAAAAGCCACATGTAAGTTCTCAAATGTGTAAGCATCCCTTCAGCACTCCTTGAAGCTACGAAAGAAGAGATGTGAACTCTTGGCTTTGAGTGGTAGAGAGGTGAGTCCTATAGCCAACAAAAAATTTTTAATGATCCTTGATCAGTATTTTGACCAACAAAGATGACCATCATCGGGGAGATTTGTGTGTAAATAACGGCTAGACTTTGTAAGAGCACCGAGACTTCAGAAAGTGTATCACACCACTTCAGTGCTCTTCACGAGTCAAGCCCTCGTGCACCAATTCCCAATGATGGTCACCTTTGTTGGCCAAAATATCAATATAGGAGCATTGAAATGTTTTATTGCTATAAAATTCACCCCTACCTTACATCTACGAAGACTCAAAGCCCCCCCACCCATTCCCCCATCCTGGAATAGATATATGTATAAAGGTGTCAGCTTAAGTGGAAACGCAAATTCTTTCATTCCATCGCTAAGAATGTTCACTGCAAAGAATGGACATAACATGACAGGAAAAGCAGAGGGAAGATCAGCCACCCATCACATTAAAAGGGACCTCAGGTTTACCTTGGTCTCTTTATCCACATAATATTTCTTTTTTTTAAATTACCTCTTTCCCCCCCTAATGCTTCCCACACCCAAGCACATGCAGTCAGGCAAACTTATTCAAATGGAAGTCCTCGGAAAAAATGCTTTTTTGAACCAATGGGTCTTTCATTTATTTGTTGAAACTTTACAGCACGACCAAGTAAACACATACTTTGCAATCATCTTGACAATACCAACCTTAGAATAAAAAAGTATGAAACTGACATCATGTAATCTTTATTATTAATTGATTTAATGATAAATCCATAAACTCATGTTCATACTGCAAAAAATTCTTCCAAAGATTGCTATTCATGTCATACAAAAATTGTGTTGCCAAGAGGTCATTGTCAAAATCTCAAGAGCACATGATGCACCATTCAAAATTTAAGTTGTACTCAAAAAAATGCCCAAGAAACAGTTACCTCCTTGATTATATGTAATAGCATTAAAAATCGCACATCTACTCTCAAAACTGTATTTTCACTATCAAGAGTTCCTTGAACACTATTATCTTAAAAATAATAGGTGCATATAACCATCAGACCAGGTTATGATATTCTTATAGCAATTAAGTGCAGAAAAGCATCTTCTGCTCATCGTTTCACTTGAAATTACCTTTTTTTTTACATAATTAGAAAACTGTTGTAGGGCGAAGAACATGAGATAAAAGGTACTGCTAGTTGAGAACAGATCGAGGAATGTTTACACCAGCAACCACTTCTATGTCAACGGCTGGCCACCTTTAGTGTGCCCAAAAGGAAAAATTTATCTCCCATACCTCACGGACAATGCCAGAGAACAAATGCATAAGTCATAATGGAAGAAATTCAACAATTCACAAAGTGACAGGCATAAAGGAAATGCATTGAATGGGGATTTCAGCTTTCTTTAGGACATTTTTTTTACAATACATTGTTGTTGAACACAGCTAAAAAAAAAGGCTGAAGTGCCTGCATTGTATCTAAATAATACAGATGCCTTATCAATACAAGTTTTTACTTCTGACAAAAAGTTTCTAAACTACCAATTTCCTTACAAGGGCAATGAATTTCTGATTTGTTTAAAACTTTCTTTTCCTCATCGCATTGCCCAGCAACCAAACAATGCTCACAAAAACGTGCCAAAAAGGATTCCTTTGGCTTACTGAGGAACCTTGACACTACCACACATCTGAAGTACGAACATATAATAAATAATTTAAAAAAATGTCAGAAATTCACCAAAAATTAAAAAAAAAAAGAAAACAGCAACACCAGCATGAAAAGGGACAGCAGTGAAGGAGAATCACTCATAGCAGCCATTGAGATCCATTACAAAAAACATACTCTACGAAGGTGTAAAAAGAGTTAAAAACCAAATGACAGGCTCGTAAAATTCCACCGCTTGCCCCCCCCCTCTCTCTCTCTCTCCGTTACCTGCTAACATACACACATACACACACACCGTCTCTTTCTCTCTCTCTCACACAATCACACACTCATGTGGTCCAAATCGTGCCATCTCGTATCCACTGTTCTCATGTTCCCTTGTTGAAAAAAAAACTCAAATTTCCTTTAGGTTTCCAATGTCAGTGCATGGGCGAGTACATCAATCGTCGATGAAAATCAAATTCTGCTGCTGGCTGTTCCCGAGCTTGTTGGGCCCCATCACTGTACCCATGGCGGCAGCCGCCACCATCCAATCCTCTATTTTTCCCGGAGTGATCCCTTCATGCGTGACGGGACGAGAATGGGAGAGACATGGAAGAGACAAAAGGTGCCCAGATAAACAAACGAGTAACTAGAAGACATAAAGAGAGATACAGGCCCCACCGAAAATATTTCCATCTAACCACCTCCCCTTTTGGCATGGCCATAAAAATGTGACTCCACGTTTTAACTCTACCCATGATAATTAACCACCACTGCAGATGGGATACACCACTCCTAATAGCATAAAAGGGCTTTTAAATTCAATTTACAAAAATGCATACATTATAAACAAGTGTCTAAGAGTATATATTTGTTGGAATGTCACTATTGTCACTACAGTCTATCATGTGGAATTTAATGAAGAACCAAATTCTGTGTTAACAATCGTGCCACCTTTCTCAAGCACTTCCTCGAGGATCTCAACAGATTTACTTAAATTACTGGTAATCAATGAGGCTCATGATTATTTTTCTTGTGCGTTTTTTCTCATAAGGAAGTATATCCATGCCATGCTGTTTTTTTAAATGCAGCCTGACAACTTCAGGGTAAACTATCCACTCAACTCCCATCCAACTGCATGAGGAAGCCCCAAGATTACATCCAAATCCTAGAACTATGTTTCAATGTGAAAAGTTAACCTTGAATGTCAACATGATTATTCCATTTATTTAAATGGGCAATTTTTATTCCATTCTAGCTTGCTAAGTCTGATAGTATTTTAAAGGTCATCATGAACAGAATGATCTGAAAAGGACAAAGTACAATGTTTTAATAACCTAAAATACGAGTAATACACTACAAGGATGAGAGGCTGCATAGTTTCATGGCGAGATTACTCAATTTCAGAATTAGTCTCCCAGATAGATACCCAAATGTAGTTGTTCTTTATATGCATGCACTTCTCCCAAGCATTGCAAGCAGTTTCTTTAGCTTAATTAATTTCATGATTTGTAAACAAAATTCCATTGCAACCCTTGAAACCCTCTGAACTAAATCAATTCAACAGTACTTGATATAAATTCTTTTTGTCGGTTCTCAGTTACCAAGAAACTGTAATGTGTGTGCAATGCCTACTCAAAGAACTTTCATATGACCTATGCTTTTGTTTCTCCTGCGGCAGAATTCAATCATGTATCACTTTTGGCAACAGATCCCCAAATCAGGGTTCATAGGAATAAAATATCATGCCCAATTCTCAGTTACAATGATACAAATTTAAGCTTAGTAACCACAAATATATTCTTTTTACCCACTTGGAACATTATGTCAAACAAAGCATTAATGCCGTCTAAATACCAAAAATATTAATTCACAAGCCTTCTGTTGCTGAAGAAGGAAACTGGAGTTTTACAGGTCAGAACATAAATTTCAATAGTTCAGCTATCAATACAGATTTTGTCCTCTGGGTAATAGAAAAATAATCTTTTCATAGGGACTTTAAATACTTTCAAATTGGAGAAAATATTACCTTATAACACAAATTAAAAACTTTTTCCCAAAAGCATTGATCATAGTACACAATATCCATTTGTATTTGCTCAAAAAGTTCTTAAGTTTTCCAAAATTTTGAGGCTTATGCAACACCATTTAATCCGATCGGATGTAAATGGAAATCTACGCAGTATGACTCAGTCAGATTCTTAAGAGTGGGAATGAAACACCACTTGAAGACTTACTGCATGCACCAACTTGTCTTTCAACAGATCCCAAATCATTAGGACTTTACAAAAAAAACCCCAAGCAAAAGAAACTTACCATTCAGAATGCTTTTGAATGTAATATATCTCATCTGCAGAGGTTAATCCTCTATTTTCTATGCTACATGACCTTTGTAACCCTGTCGCTTCCTTCTCTCTTTACTAGATAGGAAAATAAATATTACACCTATCTATACATACACCTATTAAATGAAAATCAAAGTAGTCAAGCCAAAAGTCTGTAGCTAAGTGAGGGTAGAGCTCAACCAATACTTAGCCAGGGTGGCCATTTCCTTTCGGACATGACGGACACTAAAGGGTCCTACTGGACCATGGGCTCAAATGGTAGCTTGGGTGAAGCTGAGGATGGCAAGAGGCATCACCCGGAATCGAACCCAGGCCCTCCTCTTAATAGCTCAGCGTTATACCCACTGGACTACTCTACCCTTTATTATTTATTAAATATATACATATTTGTATTTCACTTCAAGCAAAATTTACCAGCAGATGAAAATGAACCCCTTCCCCAGGGCAAACTTGTGCATGTCTAACAATGGTTTACAGAAAATTTTCTGACCTCCTTTATCCCGACCTCATGCCCCAAGTTTTCTCTTCTTTCACCTCAAAACGGAGAAGCACAGCTGCTAGTGTTTGAAGGAGAAAGTATCTGTGCTTGAAATATCAAAAATATAGAGATCTTTCTATATAAATAATACAAACATACAAATACACATTTCCACATCTAGTTAAGAGATAAGGAAGCAACAGAGTTATGTCAACATTGCATGGAAAATAGGGGATTTACCTCCAAAGAGTAAATATACTACATTTAAACAACTCTTAATTTATCAATATTATTAAAATCCAGTATCAGAAGAATATAGAATATAAAATCGAAGAAATTGGAGAAAAAAATATTACTCAACAGAAATCTAGTTGACCTACAATTAAAGAAAGTAGAAATGCTAACTAGCAGGCAAAAATCACCATTGTGTAAACCAGTCTTCCTAAAGGTAGTTAATTTAATAATAAATGTTTAGCCTTTTTTTGTTTGATTATACTATTGGATATTTACTACAATAATTATACAATCCCAAACTATTGGTTATATAATCACAAGAGTGGGATGATTCATGAATCATTTTTTAGGACTATCTATGTGCCAATTGTGAGCTAAATCTGATAGCCGGTTAATGGACACTCCTCTTGTGAGAACTTAATAACCAGTGATCGCGTTCAGTAGAAAAGAAATGTACTACCAAACCTCTGTAGTACAAAACTAAATACATATGTATTAGTTTTCCATAAATTGACAACTGCACTTCTCAGGTCCCTCTATGGTCAAAGTTTGTTTGAATTCAACATCTCTGTACCTCTCATGACGACACTGCTAAAAACAAATAACTTTCTATTTGGCAGTCAAGTTATAATTCTGCTTTTTTAATGCCAAGACTTTATATATTCCCACAAATATTGTTGCATTATTCAGCAATGAAAAATGTTTAAAATGTGCAATACATGCAAAAAAAACATGCATGCACACATTAATGACACACACACTATGATGAAGTTCCATTTTGGATGATCAGTAATGTTTCTTCTTCGAAAAAACTGAATATTTTAGAAGTTAGTAAATTCTTTGATAATCATCCAAACTAATTACAAAACTGGCATGAACAAGGTTTTGTAATCATCATACTAAATATCAGTCTGATTTAACCAATATGAAAAAGTTATAACAAGTGCCCTGAAGTCTTCACGTTTAATTTTCATTTACATATCAAAAGCAATGAATTGGATAATGGGCAGTGTCAATGGACTTTTACCTATAGGGAAACCACATTAACTCAGAAATTATGTTAATATATTTTTACCTGGCGATTATAAGCCTTTTGTGGCATTTGGAGTATGTGCCAGCTAGTGTATTTGCATACTAATTATTTTAATACGATTAATCTTGGGATTCTTACCTATAATAGCAACGCATTTTCTTTGATGGGAATATCAATAAAGTTATCAATAAATCATATACATTACATTGTAGCCATGAGATAAACTGTAAGATGTCCAGTACATATTGATCATAATTTCTTAAAATAGTAGTTTAATAGTTTTAAAATATCTATAACAATAATTTATGTATTGTATTAGGGTTCTCTTTAAAATTATGCAGCTCAACCAAAATACTGCAATTGAATATCATTCCCCACATAGATCCTTAACTTGATCAATTAGTAGTTTTTTGGGTTTGTCAATATACAAATATGCATATCCATAAATTTTAGCTTAACATAACAAGCACCACATATTAATCTAAACAAAGCATTTCAAGAGATAAAAATGCAGTGTGCAAGGCATTGTGACTTTGTAACATGCACAGGTAGCATTTTTCAAGCCATGATGCAAGGCAGGTCAAGGTTTTTAAAAGTAAAATTAACAACAAACAAATTATAAAACTAGTAAATTAAATTTACATGAAGATTAAAAATACATTGCAAGATTAAATTTACATTGCAAGAATGCAGAGTGAACATTCTGCACCAGTTTTTTTTTAACAAATATTAAGGCTACTTAAGGTTTTGGAAAGATTCTAACCTCTCTCCCCTTCCATGTCAATGGATCAGCTTGAATTCACTGCAGATTGAGACACAGGCAGGCACACGGGGTAAGAGGAAAAAACACACATTTATGAAAAAGCCTTAACTATCAACACAATGAAATTCTATTTGTTAATCAATACATTAAAATGCAATATTAAAATAGGCCATAACAGCATTAAGCATAAAAGAAAAATCATTTGATTCAATTAAAATATTGAAAACGTCATACAGTAAGTGCTAATTGCATCAAAGTAATTGTTACATTTTGGTTACTTTCTTGGCAAAATTTAATTTTTTTATCAGCTGCTTCCATGTGAGAGCTAAGTTCTTGGCATTCAAAAGAATCAGATATACATTTTGTATGGTCATATATTCTTCTCCAAAAAAATATCAATTAAATCTTTGAATGAGAAATGTATTTATGCACACAAAATTTTAAAATACCCTTCTTAATCAATCCAATAAATCGATTCCCAAATGGCTATTTATCAAAATTTACAGAAATGTAAAATGTAATAATATGATTTCAAAAGATGAATCAAGCAATAATGATGAATATCAGTGACCAAATAATAAGTTACATACTCACAGAATTCTAATTAAGGGCAATGTGAATGAGGGTTATAATGAAAGTATGGAAGCAGACACCCAGTAACCAGTCAGCTACTTGACATATTTTGAACTCGAGGCAACTTAAATTTGAAGGATGACATAAAATGAACTGAAAAGTAGACCTAAAGGAAGCCTGCCGAAGCTATCTATGCATGCAGCATGCTTAAGCATGATAATTATTCGGGCCATCATAAAATTTTTTTAATTTAATTAAAAACAATGATTCTATACAAATCTGCGCAGTTTGTTCGCTATAACTTGTTCGATGGTGACACACAAGAATGGAAATAGGGCTGAAGATGGAGGGATATTTGCCTGCCAAACATCAAGTGCAAGGAGTGATTTGTGTTGGTTCAGACGAGTCCCAAGTTATAAATATACTCTACCCATGGAGTGTGAGGGGTTTTTTACAACACATGGTTTATCTATGGTTAATGTCTATTGACAGTGAGCAAACCAGCCTTCCCCACTTTCCCCTCCCTACTCCTGTTAATGCCTCTCTCCCTTCAGAGGAAGCACCAACTTCCCTATTGCACAACTGGGATCAGTCCTACCAATATGATAGACTTATAGTGTCACTCGGGTTATCATGAACAAACTGCACATTGCAATCAATAATTTGGTTAAAAACACAATACTTTGACACATGTTAACGTGGCGTATGTCTCAACAAAATCATAAACAAGGCAAGAACACCACTGAAATTAACAATGATACTAACAATAATAATAGTTGTGCCACGTTTGCAAAACTGAAAACATAAATAAATATAAAATAAAAGAAGAGCATTCAGTATGCAGGAATCAAATCAATCCACAAAATGAAACTGTATGGAGGCAAACCTGAGCAGACACTCTACAAGTGAGCATACATGTGCATTAGTATTTTTTTCAGTCACTTATGAGGCCGCGTCAACCCGCCTTTCAGCCCATCCAGCCTCTACCAAGACTCCCTCCAGTTGCCATCGTGAAACAACGGCACACGGGAGACGTCAATATCGGGCGACGCCTCTGCAAAAACACCAAGTACAGCCCAAAGCCCTCTCACACCACAGTACTTTCCTCCTTTATCCTCTTGTTAGGCAAACAAAGCTAATACTGCACTCATTGACAACCCAAAAGTCTGTGTGCTCACACTGCCTTTTGAGTTGTGCCCTACCTCAGGGGTGCTCAACCAGAAAACTCTTAAGGTGAGTGAAAAAAGCACCTGCTACTAAGGGCAACCATGAGTGGAATGACACCTAGTGACCAAAACAAAAACAGAATAGGTTAAACCCCCCCCCC
>LYUA01001453.1:26055-38275 GCA_002093875.1 Calopteryx splendens
GGTTGCAGAACTGGTTTCTATTATGGAGTCAATGAAACAACAATGCCAAGAATGAGAAAGGTATCTTCAAGTTCAACCCACAGTTTTGTATGCACTTAAGTTAATGCAACCTTTTCTGCGTGGCCACATGACATTAACAGGATAAGCAAGACTGCTGGCAACCACTCTGCTGTTGGCAGTTTTCACTCACTCACATGGCAAGTATTTTTTTTCTAAATTCCTTCTTACTGGAGTAACTTTTGGATATTTACCCAGAGGCCATGACAAAAAATCATGATGAAATTGGTTTTCAAGTTGAGCACCACTGATTTACATGAACATTTGTTAGTAAAACATGTCCCTGTCAGCAGCATGCTAGACTAGATCAATAACTTATCTATAATTAATCAAGCAGTACTCTTATTCCACTTGAGAGGTGAACAGGTAGTTAATATGCAAAATCTAAGCTTCTCAAGAACGCTCCCATTAAAGTCCACTCATAACTATGAAATGTGATGTTAAAAACCAATATACCCACTCTTGACTCAACATGCAAACCTCATTATTAGCTGCTCTTGAGAGTTAGTTAATGACAGCAATGCAACGGCTCTCATGCAGTCTCTATTAGCTACATTTGTGTATTCAGTAGCACTGAATCTGTGGCATTGACTACTGATAACAATGACACCTTACAGAAGAAAAGAAGCCAGAGCACACAACTTATGTGCCACTACTTATTTAAACAACTACTTATTCCAAATTCTTTGAGATGTGACCCATTAACTGGATTTACTGGTATTCATTTGGCAAAATATGAGCAAATGAAGGACCTCTATGGTAACTTGAACTTAATGCTACACAATGCTCTCTTTCAGTGATACTTCAAGAAATTCAATACTCCATCCTTCAATGAATTAAATTTAAATGTTAAACAATAGGAATAATATGAAACCCATCAATATAACAACAAGAGCCACCAACAGTTCCATTAAAATAAGTACTAAATGTTTCCTTTTATATCCACAAAAGGAGGTACCTAAAAAAAGGGGAATGATTAATTTGCTAACTTAAATTTAATTTGCTGCAATTAAATGAATTCATTTGAAGGATATTAATCCTAAAATTAGACTTCAACATACTAAATTGTGTTATGGGCTTTGGATATCACAGCTAAAAACACTGTTCTATGCACATTCTAATAATCAAACTTTGAAACCTCGGAACGAATTTATCCTCTAAGAATTAAAAGCAAGGAAAAGACAAGCTTTTTTTCAGAGCTTATAGCATGGCACAAAAGATCGAGTAGAAAATTCCTTCTCGAGTCCTAAACCTCTTCCTTTATCCATAATTGAAAACTGAATGATATTTTTTCACTTAGTGAGGATGAAACGGATATTTATTCACAATTTCTCATGTTTTCTAGTATAAAGCTTTCTTTAAATATCACTTTGCCTATTTCACTCCCTTTTTCCCCTCTCCAGCAGCATCTACCTCCATTACCCTAGTCCAACTATTCTCTTGAGTGGGATATGTCAAACTGAACCCTTGTCTCAGTATTACAAGTATTTTTTCAGGGCATACAAATAGTCTATTGCTTCAGAGATCGCAGCATGACTCTTGCATCATGAAGCACTTAAGACTTTTTCCTTGCCTCGAGCAGGAAGAGTCTTCTGTAACATATATTCAGAGGGATTCATGGTTTAAAAAGAAAATGGAGAGGTTTTTTATATGTCATATCTCCTTACATCTCCCCTTCATATGCATTAACATCAATTTTAATCCATTCATAAAAATGTCCAAACCGTTGAGTATTTTTGGATTAAGAAAAACTATATCATGTACACATCCTAATTCTACCTTGCATACACCTATTTATTATCCAGATTTTTATGTTGTTTTCTCACGAAATATTTCAGAGATAAGACATTTAAAAAATAATAATAATTAAAAACCAAATAAATGAATTAATAACAACTTAGTGCCAATTTTGAGTGATACACATATAATAATAATATCTTTCCAGAGTTTGCTTAACATTGTAACACACGAAAAGATGAGGTTTAATGTGGTGAAATAAATATATCTTAAGACTAAACCTTATCTGCTAACACAAAATGGCACGTAGTAATTCTTTGCAGTTTTTGCTGTGAATTCAATTAGATGAGCGGTAATATCAAGTGAAGATCGGAATGCACTAAATGTGGAACATAAGGAGTGAAAAAAGAAGCTTATTATGGGACGAGACCTGGGAAAAGAAAACCATGGATCGCAGATATGGCCCTAATGGAAGAGAGAGGACACAGGTTCGAGAATTAATCCAGGGCAAAAAGGTGACAACATTTCAAAGAACTGAAGTGACTATAAATAAAGGAAGACCTTGAAGACAACTTATGATGACGAATCTGTATGAGGAAGTGCAACATTACCTAGAGCAAGGGAGTTTAAGCAGCAAGCAGAACCATGAGAAACCAATTCAATGAATGCAAAGGCGAATGCCATTAAGTAAAATTTTTGATGAAGAAGAAGGGTGAATTAATTAAAATAATAATATATTTATGATTATAATTAATGTATGCACACATACTTCACAGAAAATGCTTATGATGATGGAGAGAAAGAAGACTCCTTACTCAGGGTTGTAATTGCTTTAACAGTGAATGACTGAGAAACTATCAACACTAGGAATCAATAAAATACTATTGGAATTAATAAAAAGGCATAATATTAGAGCCACTATAACCTGTGACATCTATGCAAGAAGAGGAAACTAATATGCTTTCAGAAAAATGTCATTTGTCCATAACAGGAAGGAACCAACCCACGAAATTTTGGATATTATGACTTATGACCCAGGCATGTAAGATTATGACAAAGATAATCAACCCCAGAATGGCTACATAAGTGTAGGAGTAATAAAGATGAGATAAATTTGTAATTGGAAGTACAGAAACATTGGATTATATTCTTGCTTTCAGACTCATGAAAGAGAAGAGAGTAAAAAAAAAGGACCAACCTACCTTTATTCCCTCTTTGGATCTGTTGTAAACCTTAAAAAATGTGAACTGGAACAAGATGCTTAATTTGCTAAAGGAAATTTAGATTGAGCTACAACAACAGAAGATCAGTGGACACATTATACAGAGAGCAAATGAAAGTGACCACGTGTAGTGAAGTAGTTATACAGTATAGAAAAGGTGCACTACCAAATATTAATAAATGTACCTATTAATTTATACAATAGTTTATGTAGCGAAATAATGAATTGAAACGTACTCCATGCTTCTGATTTAGCCTCAATTCCAAAACATACATCTACTGGCTGGTAGAACAATAATACCAGAACTGCAGTACAGTAAGACTTCAATGTTTCCACTTACACCATTTTAAAGATTTCAGCAATCCCAAAGACTATTATTTTTTTGATTTCATACTACATATTTTTATTTTGGGTTGTTATTAAATTTTAGGTAAATTGTCTGCAATAAACCATCCAACTTATTTCTATCACTTATAGGTTCAGATCTCTATCACTTCTAGGGTATCAAAACTTTTACCTCATTGCTCCATGTTCATTTTAGCTATCTCCCAGCACCGTTTTCTTGCCAACAAAGCTGCTATTTTTGCAAGATTTGAACTATTGCGAGGCAGAGTCAAGAATCATAATCAATGATTTTCTCCTGTTTTCATCCTTCTATTTATTTCTCTTATACATTTTAAGATAGATATTCCACGCATTTTAAATTCTCAGTCTTCAACAATTTTCTTCTATTTCACGGTTTTATACTTTGTAACATTAAAATGCACTTTGA
Source organism: Calopteryx splendens (assembly GCA_002093875.1). NCBI lineage: Eukaryota > Metazoa > Arthropoda > Insecta > Odonata > Calopterygidae > Calopteryx > Calopteryx splendens. Next base: position 29,844 of record LYUA01001453.1, read on the forward strand.
ATTGGTTGGAAATTTGATTGTTTGAAAACATTAACTTGCTGCCATATGTGCTTGCTTTCTTTTAATAAAACTCCAATAAGGTTATATTTTAATCCTTGGCAGAATAAAATCAGTTTCCAAATACTTCCTTGAGCTGGTCACATTTTGGAAAAAAACCAATGCAAACTGAACATGGTATAATGAAAAATAAAAAGTTGAAAATTTGCCATAAAATATGAAAATCAACTATCATTTTAACTTTTGCTGTCATGACAACAAAGTGGTGGAAAATGTTAAGGCACAATTCCTCTGGGGCGATTACTGGGTGACATATGGCATGCTACAATGAAATATGCAGCAGAGGTCAATCCACCAATAATCCATGGGAGTCAGTTGATCAGTATGACATGGAATGACCATGGTAGGGTCTATTGATTAGCATCAGTTTCATTACTAGTGTAGCTTCAGTTCATTACAGATTTGAAAATTGGTGACAAGTGTGCTGAATGCTGCATGTCACCTTGAGTTGCCTCAATCAAATTGCAACTTCAGAATGTCGTTAATAGTGTTTGTGATCTAGGATAAAATTGATAAGTGAAAGATACAATTCTGTGAACTTATTAAATGAGAAAATGAAAAGCCATAGACGCAAACATAAGAATGTTTGATATGCTGTCTTTTAGAAATACTTGGGGCGTAATTCATAGTCTTCAAATGATAAAATGTATCTTGAGAAGCTACATAAGCATGACTGCTTAATGTTGACTTGTACTTACTATGTGGATTCCCTATCACAGCCTTGTATGTCAGTAGCTATGGACAATAAACCATCCACCTCTTCGTTTTCCTAAATAATCACAAACTATGAGAAAATTGTAAAATTCTGAAATGTGAAAAACTGGATACGATTCCACTATAATCTCAAGTATTTATAAAGGCAAAGAGATAATTACATTAACTTAGTGAAAACATAAAAGCAAAAAAGAGGTTTCGCTGCAATTTTATTTTTTCTATACCAATCCTTCAGGAACCACAGCTATTTCTAGACACTTTATTCCTGATACGACTGGCAAGAAAAAGCAAATTAACAAATAAAATGCAAGTAGTATCAGTTCAAATTGAAGAGAAATGAGTGTCTTTTTGATAAAAAAAGATGTCAAAACACATCCTTCCCTTTGGAAACATAGCGGTTCTTGGTTCTGATCGACCATGAAAAAGAAGTATTTTCATAGTCATGCACAAATACTCTTTTTCCCCTTCCACCAACAATAGTGCTTTTTTTGAATTTGTCCAATTCATTATTATAGGTTTAGTTAATTTGATAAAATTTAGATTCCAGACTTCAATCTTTCAAATTTCATTGGTTATCATGTAAAAAATGTAGAGGTAAAAATTGAAATAAGACGATTAAAAAGGCACATCACGACAAAAATGAGGCAAGAAATTACCTGACCAATCCTAATGAACACTCAAATTGCCCTCAATAATGTGGTAAGCTGAATGTCATGCAGTGGTGGATAAACGTGAAACTTTATCAATATTGATACTTTTTAGTGTAGACAAAATCCAGTCACACTTGATGTCTATGGTACAATGCAGAGATAAAACACATTGTAGAAATTCCAGAACAAATTGCACATGAATCCTCTCCCTTTATTTACTTTTCAGCTGATACCCACCCAATCTCATGTACATTTTGCACTCAAAGGCTTCAATTACTGAAAAAACATAAATGATATTCTACAGCTACAGAAAAATTTTAAGTTCATCAACACAACTTCGGTGCACTAAAAAGCACTTTCAATCACCTTTTTTATAATCAACTTTACCACCAAAAAAACATTTAGGCAGCAATTTTGACAAAAGTATTTTACTGAAAACTCTCCAATTATTTCCTTGGCCCAACCTATTATCAGAAAACTTCAGAACACTTCCAAATTCAACCATATCAAAAAATTGATTTAATACAGGTCAACTCCATTACAATATGGTGGATGGGATCCCTAACATTCGACCATAGCAATTATGTATTCACACTGTATCAAAACCAAATTCATTACTTGGATGTATTTAGAGTAATCAAGAATGAAGCATCTATAGCCTAAGTCATAAGTGAGTGATTATTGCAAAATGAAAACATAACAAGTACATTACTTATCCTCTTCATCTATTAGGATGTAAATTTAGAAACTATATAAATCAGCAATTGTAGTATCAGTAATTATTACATGAGTTGATGGACAGACCAAGGTCGTTCCCATCAATTAGTTGGGTATGGTGGTTGAATAAGATTACCAGAGTGCTGAAGAACATAGAAACCCAGATTTAGCCTTATCCTACTTTCAATGAAAGGTGCCAGGAGTGCAGGGTTTAACATGGCATTTAACCATCAGAATACTACCCCTGAAGGTCTCTTCGCTTGACACCCATCTAGATAATCTCATCGATTAGAGGCAAGGATTCGATGGTCCTCAACTTCAACCTATTATATATTGCCATGGACATCCCTCACTCTACTTAACATACATTATTTTTCCTCTAGTTCTTATTACTTTCCACCTACTTTCATTCTATCTACTACGTTCACGACTTCTTTCTCCTTTTAAACTAACCCAGCAATCTTCTTTGACACTTAAGTTAGAATCATATTAGTAATCCCAAGTACCATTAAGGATGCAAGAGTCCAGTTGGGGAACCAAGGGCAAACCCATACCAACTCATGGCACAACTTATATTGCACATTTGGCTGGCACCACGAACATAAAATTACAGAAATGAGAGCCACAACTTCTCTTGTGGGAAAATTTTCACTGACAATAAATGACAGCAAAAACTTAAGGTTCCCAACTCCTAACCAAATCTTCACAAACAGAACCCTTTCCTCTTTCTCACCCCTTTCAACTGGCTCTCGCAACACCTAGCATACAACAATGGATGGCTTACAGAGTATGCACTCTATCAATACACCAATAGCCAGAATTGGATCCCAAGCCTTTAAGGTAGAAGCCAGAATACTCACTATTTCACTAATTCAATTCTCTTACAAAAGAACACACATTACACTACATAGTAGTGAATCACATCTTACAGCTATGAGGTAAATGTGCCCATGAATTTCCCACTCTATTAAGAGATAGTAATGGAGTTCTCCCATATTGCCCCTACAATAGCCAAGGTTTTCGCAAAAGAGCAATTTGGAAAGAAGTTTCACATCCATGAATTGTTTCCATTAAAACATCTGGTATGAGGGTGTAAATTTTCCATAATGCTCCAATTCATACCAGAGCAAAATTGGGAACATTATACTTATTCTGCACTAGTGTAGCAGAACAGATAAGAGTGACATGTTTCTCAAACCAATAATTTCATATATATACATATATATATTTATATATGCAATAAAAATAGTATTCTTGCACTAGAGGGGCCAATTCTCAAAACTAAAAGCCAATTTAAAGTCCTCCCATAAAAATTAATCAAAGCAAAATAGCATATTCTTGGTCTACAATATGGAAAATGTGTTCTCACATTTTCATTACAAGGGTTGTGTGGCCCAGTTTTATCTTTGTCCAAGCAATAGAAAGGCAGCTCGTAGCTTTGAGAAATGGAAATTATTTCACTTTACACATAAATTAAAGAAAAACGCATGTGTAACATGGTACTTAATGCGTACAGTTCGAGGAGTGTGCTTCCTTACCAGGGAATCCAGATTGTGGCTGCCCAGGCACAGAGTATTGAGGCCTGAAGTTGGCGAAATTACCACCAGGGAAGGAGCCAGGGAGTTGTCCAGTTTGGAAGCCTGCTGGAAACTGGCCAGGGAGAATACCCTGCCCTGACGCATTGCCAGATGGGGCCCCGGGAGGCCCAATGGCCCCACCTGGACTGGCCCCATTCCCAGTACTGCCCGTCGTCGCCAGTCGTGAGAGGATGGACCTCTCCGACATTTGGAGACGCTGAGCAACAGGTGGAATGCGTGCTAAGGTGGCTGGTAGGCGGCTCACGTCAGACTTCATGTCAGAGAGCAATTCTTCCAGCTGGTTCAGCACCTGTCGTAACAAGAGATTCAAATGAGCCACATCGACAACCATAAGATTCAGGGTGTCCAGGTAATCTGGATTTTTTTATACTTTCTCAAGTTTTTCATGTTTTCCAAATCAACTTTCGTGTGTATCCAGAGTAGTTTCTTTTTCATACAAATGCATCCAATTTTTAGACCATAGAAAATGCAAATTTTCATGAATAGAAGTAGTTACTAGGGGAGGTGACCAACAGGTCATGAGCAATGAGTAATAAAGCAGAGGATGAGGAAGTCACCTTAACACATTCAACCTCGTATGAGTCACCAGTGGGTCACAAACGGTTCCACTACCGGGTGGTATGGCCCACCAGTGAATCACAATGGCATCAGTATTTACAGCAGCATGTCCAACCTGTGGATCATGTTGCCCTTGGATTTAAATGAGAGACTTTAAGAGGAGCTGTTTGTTTGTAAACAAGAGAGATTTGTCCCCCGCCAGATAAAAAATATAATTCATTATTATTACACCGCTACCTGACAACATTTTTCACCCCTATGCTGTCGCAATAGCATATGATAGAAATTCGTACACCGGGTCGAATGTGTCTAATGAAAATGTGAATTTTGGTTTTTCTTAAAAAAAGAATATCTCAATCAAAAATTGTATAATTTAATTCGGAGTTAAAGACAAAAATGTCTTTAAATAAACGGTTTTTTTGGCAAAAAATTGTAAACAGAATATTAAAACAACCTATAAATATTGAAAAACTGGGTGCATACCTTGTGAAGCACAGCATTAGCTGGTTTGTTCCCTGCCAAACTCTCCTTGGATAGGTGCTGATGAGACTCAGCCAGACACTCAACTTCAGCAAAGCGAGCATTTAGAGACATTGCTGGATGATTGGGATCCTGTGTAAGGTTCAGATATGCAGCACGGCGAAGCTGTTCCTCTATCACAAGTGCCTGCTCCAGAAGCTGTTCATAAAAAAAGGAAAATACATATCAAAAATAAATTGACATACATTTCACAGCATGTGCACTACCAACTACTGCCTGCTCACAAACTACACTCCCACTAATCAGCCGCATATTGCAATGGCAAGTTATTGAACATACAAACCAGGGAAGCTCCAGGATTTAAAACATACTAACTATATGCAAAAAAATTCACAACCCAAAAATCATTTGCCTGAACTGTGACTCGAACCCAGATCCCTCAATTTCTGGCTGAGTGCTTTGACCAGTTAAGCTACCCAGGTGCCCTCCTGGGGCCATATTCAGAAACACCATTACACATGTAGGAACATCACCACTTCAAGAATAGTACAGCTCCTTTAACTTCAAATCCATATTCAGAAACTGCACCGAATGGCACTAATACTACAAAAATGATAGTGAAGATGGTAGCTATGCTGCCATGCCTATAATTGCCTTTATTTGCATGTTCAGTGACATTTTCGAATTTCAAGGCAGAAGTGAACAGAACTAGCCGCAACATATGAAATACGATTTGGATTTGTGTATTAGCAGCTGTTACCAGCCAGCCATGGGACAATTGTTTATCAAGCAATTCCTTAGGATGGAAAGTAATGTGATCAGCAACAATAAGATACTGGAGATTACAGAAGACTGATACTGTGAGTATAGTGGAAAAGACAATGCATGAGAGGATACTGTAAAGGAAATCAACACACAATTCTACACACTTAACTCGTCACATTGTTGTAACACGTCACCTACAAAAGATATAATAGAACTTGGATAAACTATTAACTACAATGCAGCAGATGCAGATTTTAGCCTAGTGTAATGTTATATTTGTCCATTGCTTTAAAATAATAAATGCAATGCTGTTCTCAGGTGTTTTTGTTCAAGAACTGTTATTGGTATTTCAAACATTTCAATATAGCACAATCATTATTTTCTAGGTTTCCTCAGGGATCCAATTGTTTTTTGTGTTTTTAAATGACCTACCTGAGACCATGTTATTTTCAAAAGTTATTGTGCCTATATGTGTACGGATGGTGTAAAAATATAAAGATGCATTTCTAAAGAAAGTGATTGTGATTTGTTGCAAAATGACCTTAACAGACTTGGAAAATTTGGCATACAGAAATAGGCTACTTTAATGTTAGGAAGTGTCAAGTGATAATATATACAAGGAAGAAAAGGGTATTTATGCTTCTATGTGGAATGGAATGTGAAATGCTGGAAGAGGTAACTCTAGTTAGTGACCTACGTGTAGCCTTCTTGAGTGAAATAAAATTTCATTGACAAAGATATTTTATCATTCTCAATGAGATGTTTATATTTAGCTTTGCAATGGCTTTATATTTAGATGTTCCTCAAACTTTTGTGTGATAAAACATTTGTTTATTCAGTATAACTCCCTACTCGGAAGCAAGCTAGAGGCTAGAATACACAATGGTGGTGTTGTTACCACTATATTGCAAATTACAAGAAGACCTCAATTGAGAGTTCATCAAATATGTTTGATAGATATTTTTCACAAGATAAATGGGTATTGCCCATAGGATATATTTTGAGGATATATTTTACATGAATATTAGTGAATACTCTTACTGATGTTTCTTTGGAAGGAGTGATTTCACATATTCAATTTCATGTTCCTACTTTTCAGTGTTACAGGCAGGTTATAAGTGACCTATGTTATAAGTTGACACTACAATTTGAATGAGATTTCTTTGCGACAGATATATGACAAAAGATGTAGATTTATATGCTATGTTAAAAATGTTTTACATGAATTAGACCCAATTTTCTTACAAAAGACGTTTTTGCTCATTTTGAATGTGTGGTGTTGGATACAGTGTTTCTTTTAGTTCATCCTGTATGGTGAACTTCATAGTCAATAAATAAATAATTCCGTCAGCTAATTTTTACTTCTTTAACATCGTCCGTGGAAGTGGTTAAGGAAGTCAAAAGAAAATAAAAGACAAAAAGGAAAATACAACATGCGAAGAGAATGACTGAGCCAACAGGTAATATTTGTAAAGGAAAAATGATTTTACTTCCTCCAATGACTTCTATTTTTGGTAATGTTTGTAACAGTTTGAGGCATGTTAAAGATAGTATTGTAAATTCAACTGGCAATTACGGAACACTATTACTAAACAGTACACTTATGAGAAATAAAAGATATAAGAAATTAATATCAACATAATTCTTTTTTGAGGTACGTAGGTACTTAAAAACTCACGGAAGTGACTGTAGACAAAGCAAATGGAGAGCAGAATGAAAATTTGTGTCCTGAGAAAACAGACTACAAGTAGTGTTTTGCAGAAGGCACGAATAATCTAATGGGCATAATGTATTTCTGATAACCAAGCGAGAAAGGTAGAGGACTTGAAACAACAGGTATAATAATGCAAACAATGGGCATATTAATTAATACAAACAGCTGGATATATTAATTTTAACACAATAACCTTCATATGCAAAGTATTTCCATGGAAATCAAAGGTGATGTCCTGAGAATTTAGTAAGCAGTGAGTACAAAGAAAGTTCACGGAGGGCAGGCATAATGTTATGGGAAATTTATATTTCTGATAACAAGCAAGAGGGATATAAAACTTGCAAACAATAGACATAATAATGCAAACAAATGACATTATTAATTAATAAACTGTTGGATACAGTTACTGAGCTTTGAATACAACAGTGAGGGATTAACACAAATTAACGTCACCAAATCTAATTAGAAAATTATATGAATTCAATGGTATCAGTCTCAACTACGTGGAAGTTCATGTACTTTAAATAAGGAAAAACTATGTTTCTCTTCCAGTGAATTTTATTTAGATAAAACTAGTTTCAACGCTTAAGCTTCATCTTCAGGTACAAATTTTGCATTAGTAGCTGTGGGGATATATACCGACCTGTGGAGAAAAAGGGATGGGGAAAGGAGAGGGTTTTTTTACACAAGCGATTTCAACCCAGAGTTGCTGCACCAGATGGAAAAAGGAATCGATGTGGATAAGTGGGAAGAGTTGGAGATGAGAAGAGATTTTAAAAAGGGACATTTAGTCAATCATATTTTGTATGAAAAACTCTCTCCAATCCTGGAAGCATTAATGGACAAACAGACCTAACCTCTTTACTGTGTACCTCCTTTAATTACTCCTACAAGGCAAACCGTCCCCCTACCATCCACCCCATACCACCTTGACTGTGAACCCACCACCTCTTCCTCCCCCAAAACCCCCTTCTTTCCCCCATCCCTTTTCCTTCACAGAAGGGTATATAATTGCAAAATTTGTACCAGAAGATGACACCTAAGCATTGAAACTAGTTGTACCTAAATAAATTTCACTGGAAGAAAAACATAGTTTTTCCTTATTTCATGAAAATTATATACAGTACAGGGTCCGTTCAATAAGTATCAGGACTGGTTCGCTGTAGCCTCAACGGAGCG
>LYUA01001453.1:56659-73211 GCA_002093875.1 Calopteryx splendens
AACCAAACCTCATTCATTAATGAGTCAAATAAAGTAAGACTTCACGCACACATAAAGCAAAGGAAAGTAAGGTCTGGTGCTGTAAAAATACAAGACAAAACCAAAACTCAAAAATTTGTAACACTCACATCTTCCCCTTCCTTTGTCACGTAGCTGGCCACTTTGAATGAAGATAAGTACTCATTTGCCCAATTCTCCTTCTGCTCTATTCCTAACTTTGTCCTGTCAAGCAAGTCGTCAATTGCTTTTTCGTCATAATGGATGGCTTCATCTTCCTTACCCTGAAAGAGTACAGCAAAATTAAATTAATCACTTAAATCAGAACAGAGTATGTCACTTATAGAGTAAAATATCAAAATGATGGAAAAATGGAACTAAAACTTGAACATACACTAACATTCAAGGTGTGATATTTTTTTTCTTGCTATTATCAAATTAACTCTATTACACAGAAAACTAATTCTGTTTTATAAGAATAAAAAAATAATAATTTAATTAAGATTCTGAGATTAGTGAAAATATTTTAAACTAAGTATTTATACAATACAGCAAACATTATCACCAAGACAATGAAATTACAATGTTGAAAATATAAATAGCAAGAGATATTTTTGGTGAATGTTTTAAATACTTGTTGGTAAGCAGAGCAAACCCCCAATTTTCTGTGCTAATGATGATTCAAATCTATACATGAACTACCATGTTCTAAACATGAGCTACCATGTCCTGGAACTAATAAAATTATTATTATTAAAGGTGGAAGGATAGTTGGAAAACACTGATAATCCACTGATGAGGCTCTTTCTGGGTTCCCTTCCCTGTGCTGTGCCACCAAAATAAGTAAACCACCAAAGAAAATTCTACCATCCACCAATGAGTAGCACTCCGTGTCTAGATTTACGTTGGTCATCTGCTTCATCGACTTTTTTTTCATAACACTGGTGATGACATCATAATTGTAAGTGAACACAATAAGTTTCATCTTTTGTTTATGAATGCCATGAACTGTTTGTACCCCAATCCTTACGTCAATTTTTTTCTGCTTCACCTTATGTAGTACAACATCAGAGTTTCTGCTTTATTGATACGACAACACATTTTCTTTTTAAACGACATTTTCCATTGTCACAGCACTTCACAAATCTCCAATGTGACAACCCCTCACTCGAGTGATGAAGCCTGCACGTGAGAATAAAGTATGTAATGTTTTCACCAACCAGAGAAAATTGCGAATGGCCGGCTTGATCTAGTGATGTGAATCATAAAGATGAGGGGAAGTCACTTATCATAATTTGTAGTTAACTTTCCCTACTTTCTTCTATTACTATTGTCTGTGGGGAAGGACCATTCTGACTACAGCTGACACTATGGCACCACTCACCACCACCACCACTCAACTCTCACCACCTACCCTAGGTAATTACCAGCAAATTGCACCGGTGCAATTTGGTGGGAAATACCTCCAATGCACTGAATACCATGAGAGGTTCTATACACCTCTGTACTAAACACTTTGGTAAAGCTTCCTATGTGATAATTGTTCATGCAGTGGTTTTGCTACAGAAAAATTTTTGTCAAAAACTATAGCCTGGAAAATTGATTCCTTTGGTTTCCCTGTGCATTTACAACTTTTACACAGAACTCTATGGGTAATATTAATGGATATATTATAAGAGTAACACCATGCCAATGGCTAATAATGCACACCCTGAAAAAAATGTGGTCTGGTGTTGCAATGTTTCACCTGATTTTTACGTTAATTACCTATTTTCTGGATTCCTTTGAGAATGTATAATGAAATTCATTTCTGAGGCTATATATTTTGACATAGTAACAAATATTTCTCCTGCAAAACCACTGCATAACTAACCGTGGGATCATCCCATGAGAGGCGCTGCTAATACGACTAAGTGTCAAACTTACATTGGTCCAGTTTCCGAGGGAATGGACTGGAGTACCACTGTGAGGGGTACACTGTGACGGGTACACTGTGACGGGTACATTGTGAGAGGTCCCAATGCGTACAATTTTATACCTGGGAACTTCACTATCAAGATCCCTTCTCTCACAAACACTGTCATGTGTACAGGACATTAGTTCCCTAGCTTAGCAAAATCATGATGAAAAAAAATTATGTTCAGCAGAGGTTAGCTCATTATGTGTATATCCGACAATAGGTTAGAAAGGTTTAAGGAACATAAAAACATCATCAGCAACTTTGCATCTCTTCCCTTGCACAGACAGATATCCCATTACATGCAGCCATTCTCATCTACAGGCTAACAGCCCATCCCATTGCTGCCAATAAACAGCATCAAGGCGATGCACATACAATCTACAGCCCGGATAATGGACGAACGGAGAATCAGGGGATTTCTGTCCTTCACACTGAAGTTTTCTTACATTTAGATATGTGAACTAGTGAAATTGACTGAAAAAATTAGGCATTTCAGCGTCATGAACTGGTGCCAAATTCTCTATGCAATGTGTAGAGTGAGTGGATACTGAGCACCTCATGAGGTCTCCCCCATATAACAACTCCCTTCAGCATCAGCACCATCTCTCACCTCCTCCTCCTTGAAGAGCTCCTCAGTTCCAAACCTCAGAATGTCATCTAACTCCTGCTTGGTGAAGTTGGTTCCACGTCCACCCATACCCGGCCTCACAACCAAGTGGGTCAACATCATTTTCCTCTTGGCCACCTGCGTAACTCGCTCCTCCACAGAGTTGCGAGTTACAAACCGGTATATCATCACCTATCAAAAACGGAACAAAGTCATGAAGATAAAGGTTTATTACAAGCCATTAAAGACCACTTTTCAGATAATTGAATTGAATGCCAACACAAACATTAATGTCCAATGAAATATCACGTAAAAACATTTTTGTTGAAACAGATGAGAATATTTTACTCATTTTCATCATAATAAATATCATGCTATTATTATCTTTTTATTACTTTCTAGGAATAATAGCACTTAATATTTCCCCAACAGCATATAATTTACATTGATAAAATTTGAAAAATAAACATTATTAATCAGTGATGCCCAGCAATGTTGAAAGCAACTGGGAATGAATATACATATTATATGCAAATTTATGCCAGAGAACTTTATACAGGTAAATTACAATGTTTACAACGAGTATGGATTAAGAAAATGGAATCTCTCATTTATGAAAAATTTAATTCTATTCATTAAGTTGTCTGCTAGCTACTTAAGAAATTTTCTAACATACACCAATGCAAATTGAAAATTCAAACAAAATTCAGCTGATACTTTCAAAGTTTAGAATCATAAAATGAAAGGGCTATAAATGCATCACATCGGTACTTTTTTTTCGTTTTCCATTCAAAGTTTCATTACATAAAAGTAAGAATCTAACGAATGGCCGAACTATATATTATTTTGCTAAATATTTAATAAATTAGAATTAAATGAAAATAAAACCTCAATTTACTACTCATGGTCTATTGCATTATTAAACATCCCTTTTAATTAAAATGCACAATCACTTCTAATGGAATTAACTGATACTAACTACTAATTACAGGCATAACACACATTATGACAGGGTTCAGTTCCTAGAAGATATGTCAATAAGAGTACTGGCATTAAAGGCATGATCACCTTACATTTATTCATAAGATAATACGATTGATGTACTTCTTGAAAATTGCTAAACAATGATTTTGATTTTCATACACAATTTAATCCCTCTCACAGCCTAGTCAGTGGTTCAATAACAGTTACAAAATCAATTTTGTGAGCAATAAATGCATTTACTCAGTTACTTCTAAACAGAGACTTGTTTGCTCATTCCCAAGCATATTTTTACATTTTTTTGAAAGATGACAAAGTTCTGTGCCTGGGCCAAAAAGGATACAACGTAAGGAGTAAAAGTAGAAGCAAAAAGGCTACGGAACCAACTGTGAATGTAATAAAGTTTACCATGTTCATACAATTATTTATCATTGACTTGTGTTGCTTTGCCAAAGTAATAATGATACCTTAAAGACTTATTGCACTTTACTTGGACAATATTGCACTACCACAGTGCATATAATGTTGTTTTTAAAAGAAAGCTTTACACTTCCATCCCCTCTACTATCCATTGAAAGGTCTTCAATAACAAGTAATCACGGGTGATTAGAAGTTATAATTTTCATTATGAATTATGTATTCAGGATACAATGTACAGCCCCAAAGTAACAAAAATACATTTCAACATGGAGCAGTTGTGTTCAAACATGAAAAAATGTTAATGATTTAATCCCATCTATGTTATGTTCTGACCCCATTGCTTATTATAAATAAAACCTTTACAGTCATGTGCTAAAAATTGTAAAGGTGTCATTGTGGTTAAAGTTTATATACACAAAATAGTAGTCCCTTTAAATATGATAAGGAAAAATTCATTGCATAATCTGCGAGATTAGATTTATTTTGCCATTTTAACAAAATGCAGTACATCGTTAAATGAATAGCAGAGTTGATTTTGAATTAATATTATAAAAAGGGGATTACACAAGTTGTCATTAAGGCAAGGCATCCCTGATTTAGAGTTTTAAGAATGTTCTGTTATCGAGCCCAATATTCTGTACCTAGCCTGGCCATTACCAAAATAATTGAAAAAAATTTGACTGGCTGCTTTTTTCTAAATCAATCAACAGTTATAAGAATAGATAAAATAATTGTGGTTCATGTTACATACAGAAACCACTACAAAAAAGTAATTTCAAAAACTGGGCAAAAAAGAAAATCTCGGATAATTCGTCCCACCCACCTTGTTTGATTGACCAATTCGATGTGCTCTTGAAAAGGCCTGGATGTCATTGTGTGGATTCCAGTCAGAGTCATAAATGATAACAGTGTCAGCCGTGGCCAAGTTGATGCCAAGACCACCAGCCCTTGTGGACAAGAGGAACACAAACTGCTGGGCGCCAGGTGCATTAAACCTATCTATTGCCTCCTGTCGCTGAGACCCTGTGATGCTACCATCAATTCTCTCATACTTGTACCCTTCACCCTCCAAGAAATCCTCCAGTATATCCAACATTTTGGTCATTTGTGAGAAGATAAGGACTCTGAAACATGATAGCAACAATGGTTAGGACTAATTAAATATAAAATTCTTAATAAACAATTAAAATGAATTGAAAAAATTTAGAATGCAAGTTAACATATGCAGATCACGCTATTTTTAGCTGGTTAAACTTACATGCAATAAATCTACTTCAAGCACAAAAGTGAATGTCGTAGACATTCTTATATATTAACTGCTGAATTCATCCAGAAACCCCCATCATTTCATTAAAAATATTACAAAATCAATGTAATAATCAATTACATTTGAGATTTAACATAAGGAACTTGCCTGTGGCCTTGATCCTTCAATGTGTGAAGCATTTTGGAAAGGAGCACCAACTTCCCAGAAGCCTTGATTAATGCACTAACTTCATACGTGCCATTGAGAGAGGTTGGTGCTTCCTGTGCTGCAGCTGGGAATAGGTATGGGTGATTGCAGCATTTCTTCAAGTCCATCATTATGTTCAGGAGAGAGACCTATATGATGGAAAAAAAACAAGAACAATAACACCAATTGTCACTAGACAGGTTTGCTACATTTCTATAATTACTTTTCTATCCTAATTTTCCTAGAGAAACAGTGAGAGTGAGTAACCTATCAGTGTGATATTTTGGCATTCAAAGACTATGTAATTACCTAGTACATGAACATGTACCACATCTGCCAGAATAAAAGTTGTTTGTTTAATAATTTGCAATAAAAAATTGCCGATACACACAAATTTTACCCACAGAAAATTGTATTTTGGTTTCGAGGGTATGCAATGCATTTTGAAGAATAGCAATTAGTAAATGGAATTTAAAGAAGTTCCTATTGATTTCAATTGGATCTCTGCTGTTCAATAACTATATTTAATTCATAATGTGTAAAAATTGCACTTATAAACAATGTATTTCAATGTTCAACTGCATACATTCCAACAATGTAAATGTAAGAAATCTTCTCCAATAACTTGGCACAAACTCTGATCACCTACATCTGATTAGGACCAAAAGAGTAGTAGATATCATATTTATAGTTAATTATACAACAGGATTAAAATTTTTTTTCAAAAAGCCAAGAATTCACAATGCAATTGTTTGCACTGCATGTGACATACAATTAGTGAACCTAATCCTAGCATAATAAATCAAGGAGATGTGAAACCAATGGAAAGAAGGACAATACAAAGAATGGCATTCATTATTTTACTCTCACCAGAGTCCCATAAGACTAGGTTTTGGCTGTGGAATAATTTTGCCAGATCAAAATCAAGGTGGTCATGAGAAACAGAGGAGTATTCACAACATTCCTCAGACACTAGCCCTTCTGCCTTCGACTTGCTACCAGAAAAGAATGAACCTCTCCAAGAACAGTGATATCGTATACTAATTGAACAGTTGCACACAGTTTGGCAGTCCATTGCCTTATTAAGGACAATGGATCAACTGATTGCATCTGCTGCAGACTCCCACAGGTTTCGGTGATTACGTTAAATTTATGTTAAAACAGTATCTACCATATTCACCCCGAACCTAAGACAACCACTCATTTATATTACTCTTGAAACATCTAAAAGGCCAAATGTAATCTCATTATTACAAAAAAAATTTTTTTTTAAATTTAGATATATATATTAAGTTTATTAAAAAATAAATTACCAACATTGACAGAATCTACCATCTCCTGGTAAATAAAAATATACTACTTTCAAGATAAAAATAATTGAATAACAGAAATTACTCCTTTCATGACAACATGAATTGTACTTTTCTCAGTCCAAGAATATCATAAAATAATTTAACCCTTGGAGTGCCATGCGTAGTTGACAAAACCGTGCCAAAATTGCCAGGGAATTTTAATGATACATGCGAAGTTAACAACAAATGGCTAAAAAAAATTGCTGTTCATTCTAATAAAATTAGTTCAATGTTTTCTCAAAATGTAACCTACATGTAAGGAGGTACAAAAATAGAAAAAAAAAGATGAATTATGCCATAATTTTTTACGTCCATTGCCATTGAAAAAACAGTCGCTGTGAGCGACGATGGTACTTTTGGGAAATTATTATGGCGTCGCTCACAGCGACGTTGGCACTCAAAGGGTTAATGGAAGTCATCATCATTATCCATGTCATCCTCACTGTGTTTATAACTCTCAACTTCAACTTCAATGTCACAATAATTAAGTTGAATAAATGTTTTAACAGTTGTAACATGAAATTACCACATTTTACAAATCAGAAAATTAAAGTGTCTTCATGAAATTCATAAAACTTTTTTTTCAGTGAACATAAAGGTACTCCATACTTGAGTCAAGTAATTAAAAACCAAATTATTTCTAAACTTTTTGCTAATATAAAAAAATTCCACAAGGTAGTGAATATGTATAGCTTAGAAAAATAATTCAATCTCACCTGCTGTCCTCCACCTTTGGCATTTAGAGCCTCAAAGTTGCGAGTAAGGATATATTTATAATACTTCTTTTGCATTGGCGAAAGCTCCACTCGAACAATAAATTCTGATTTTGCTGGCATATTCTGCAAATATGATATAAAATAAATGTAAGTGATCAATTGACATCAAAATTTAATATTCCATTCACCAGAGTTATTGTCTCACATCCCAAGGTTTTACTATCACATTTCCACCATTAATGGGTTCCTACTTGTAATAGTAGAATCCCAGTTCATCTTTGAGGCGTCAAGACTAGATGTAACCTTTAAAATCTTAACCATTTATAAATTTCTAGGGCTAATTTAACCTCAATTTAAAGTAACTTGCTTCCACCCCATCCAAAATATGGGATGTGCAGAGCACACTGTGGCATGCTTGCAAAGAAAGAAATCAGGAACAAAAATGGCAAAAGATAATAATCAAAACAGCATTACATAAACCCAATACCTGATATATTTTGTTTTATTTCAAATTATTGTGAAACCTTGTGTACAATAGTTACTTATTGAGGTTTTTATACAGACTTTTTGAGGAATTCAGTGTAGAATTAGCCATCGTGTGAGACTGAATCACGAAATCTTGTGGACCATAAAATCCATCTTAATCTCTTTCAAGATTGTAGCACTAATACCTTAAGCACATCAGCCTTAAGTCGTCGCAGCATGTGGGGCCCAAGCATATCGTGCAACTTCTTTACTTGTTCCTCCTTTGACAAATCAGCAAATTCATTCTGGAAAGCTGAGAGGTCATTGAACTTATCCTGACACAGGAAGTTAAGAAGATGGAATAATTCCTCCAAATTGTTTTGTAAAGGAGTTCCAGTGAGTAGCAACTTGTATGCGATATGGTAGCTGTTCAGTATTCGGAAGAACTAAAACAGAAAATTATTTTAATACAACAAAAGTAATTAACTCTGCCAGAAACCAAAAACTTATCCCCTAATACACGAGAAATGCAAGAGATTCGCAGTGAAAAATTCATTCGCCTTGGCAAGGTGAATGACTTTTTTGCTGCGAATCTCTCCCATTTGCGTGTATATGCGACTACTAACGCAGACTATTCCCGCAGTTTTCTTTGATTTAGCATGTATTAGTTGCTTACTTTAGACTGATTGTTTTTCAGACGATGTGCTTCATCCACAACCAACACAGCCCAATCAATGGAGCCAAGACATGCCGCATCAATTGAAACCAATTCATACGAAGTTAGAAGAACGTGGAACTTCACAGATGATGACTTAATTTTTGAAGCCTTGTTACCACCTCGTACTGCACCCTCCTCAAAAGACAACTCATGTTCCCTAATGACCACTCTGGAGTCTTTGTCACCAACATATGTCACAACATAAAAGTCTGGAGCCCATGTCTCAAACTCACGCTCCCAGTTGATGATTGTAGACAAAGGAGCACTGACCTAAAAACAAGAAAAATGTCATTGATCAATTATTTTGATAACAAAATAAGATTTAAATTTGTAGGCACCAAGTCTCAAACTAAATCTTTAGATTTAGTTGAAGTGAAATGGTCATAAATTCAAGTAATTAGGTGAATCCTGGATCTAAAATAAAAACTCATTCACACATAATGAATTTCTTTCCAGTATATGAAGCCATATCATCAAGTTAAAACTTACAAATCAAAAATTTGAACGAATTAATCAATATATATCCTTTGGGAGCTATAAATCACAATTTGATACTCTTCAAACCAGCAGGGCTGGTGCAAAAACCTTGAGCAAAATTTACGTTTTCTATTCCAAGTTTCAATTGATTGCCAAATACAGGTAACTTTGTTTTATGCACGCTTGTATTACGTATTATTGCTATAACACACTATGCAAATTCTGGTAAATGTAGACTTTAGATTCATGGCATTTAAAAAAAATTTACATTACAAAGCTTGTTCATAGAATGCACTTTTCAAAGGTATATCTCTAGCCTTGAATGTGGGAATATCTTTAGCCTTGGTTAAACAAAGAAATCAAGTGGATTCAAAATGATTATGCCATTTTCTTGGTTTACGAATATTTTTATTACAATTTTTTTATTTATGAATGAATATAACCATTTCATAAATCGAGAGTGACCTGTATATCTCTAAAGAATATGACCAATGTTTTAAACAATATAACCACGGAATAATATTTGCTAATAAAATATACATACCAAAAAGGGTCCTCTGCAGTGCCCTTCCTTATACAGAGAATACAAGAATGTGATTGTTTGGATTGTCTTTCCCAAACCCATTTCATCTGGAAAGAATTATCAATAAATGAGCTGCAGTGCATTTATCCCAAATGAACAAAAATATACATGCTAAGTCCAAATGATTTAAAACAACCAGTAATTAACAGAGTGAATAATAAACCTCAATTCATTTCATTTTATGAAAACCACTTGAACACTAGAGAGCCGGAAGGGACAATTTTGCCCCATATTGAAGTTTCAATGTATAATTTACATAATTTTTCACAGGTGTAGCTGACATTGACGACTTTACATCACTTATTAATGCATTTTCTTTGTATGATTTTGAAACCCCCTCTCCTTTCACAATTCGAAAATTAGCATTTTTTTATCTAGAAAGACAGGAGGGACATTTTTGTCCCATATAGGTTTCAAGTAATGGCAATTTATTCTCGTTTTATTTTTCCCTAATGTACCAGTTGGACTGTTTGTTAAATTGTGACTCTCTAGTTTTATATCCAAATGACTCATTTCCCTTACCCTTATACTGTAGCCTACCCTCCCCACAGCCCTACAGTTCGACTCTCTATTTGGTATAAGTTCACGGTCAGTATTTCCTTCCGAGGAAACATTTTATAAAATGGTTCTTGGTGTGCATTGAAGACGGGAAGTTTTAGCAAATCTCCAAGAGCTACATGAGATTTAATCAAGAATATCTAGAGAAGAAAATTCTGAAACCTATGAGAATACAAAAAGCTATTACTTATTTCACATTTTTCTCACATTTTATTTTGAAGACAACTTTAACTTTAGAATAACTTTGAAATGGATAATACCCATGAAGTTAACATTAAGCAAATTACTAGGTATATGAGTATCTTCTCTAGGTCATGAACAAAGGTACTACATAAGACCATTTCACAACAAATCTATTTCCATGCAGAAAATCTAGCCTTTGTAGCAATGAAAACGGAGTAACAACAGCTGAAGCTGAAGGCACACCATCTTGGAATGAAAACTTAAAATAACAGTAACAATGTGAGATGAGTCTTAAATGTTAACTTAGAAGACTGCAAAGGAAAAGGATGATCACTTGAAATAATTTTTATCACTGAAGACATACCTGCAAGAATTGTGTCAATTCCTTGTCCCCATGAATACCTCAACCAATTCAGCCCTTCAAGCTGGTATTCATGCAATGCCATACCAGTCTGATCCACAAAATCTGGCTGCTTCTCATACTTCTTCTTGAGATCAGTTGATGGTTTTTCAGGTGGCGGAGTGTAGCGGCGTCTGTTCAAAATCCACATTTAATACAGCATCAGAAAAAAAAACTTAAATGCAGCAACCTCAATCATAAGCTTTATAAAATTTACTAGTTAACTTCAAGAGAAATAAAAACTTGTGAACTTCATTAAAGATTGAATTCAAAAGTTTCATCTCATACTCTCTTCTCATTCCACAGGCAACAATATAAGTAGACAGGGGATCCTACATTTACTCTTAACCCATAGTTACTAATGTTATTAACTTGCTCTTGCAATCACAGAGGCTCTTTTCTTCCATAGGGGTGTATTTGAGAGTTTCATGTGCAAGCTTGCTAGAAAATAAAACCTTCTCGCCATATCTTTCAACTTTTGTCTATAATTTAGACACTTGAATTTCATTCATTTCATTACACAAAATAAATTGTTGTTGAAAGAGTCCAATTATTTTGTAAACCAGCTAGCTAGGTTATAGATATTATTAAAATAACTGACATTTTGTTAATGGCCTCTCAAAAATCTCAAGATCAAAGAAAAAACAAGGTGCAGATGACTATTAGGTGACATACTTCACCTAATAGTCATCTGTATTACGTCACGCCATGGAACTTACGGAGTGCGCTCGCCTTCTTCCTCTTGGAGTTCCCTCGTCTTTGTCTTCTTTCCCTTGCCCTTTTTACCCTTCTTCGACACTAGCAGGTCAGCGTTACATGAGGCTCGAAGGTCCTGCAATTTTAAGGCATCATTATTATGCAATTCCTAATTTTGCATTTTTTACCTCATTATTGTTTATGACTAACTTACCAACATTTTTTTAAAGTGCAAAAAATTAATACATTCATAAAGTGAAATCAATGGTGAAAAACGGGCAATTCTTTTTTAATAACCATACCGAAAATAACACAAATATTGATATATTGTGAGTATGGTATGAAAATGTGTTTTCTTTCCTTCTACCATTCTCTGAATGAATGCTTATATTTTAGATTAAATACACAAAAAGTTGGCATAGAACAAGCTCCGTGGTACTATAATGATTAATAACCTGGGGCACATACACAAAATTACAACAAATTTGTACCCCTTCAATTTGCTGCTTTAACATTTTGAAATAATTCCAAAGATAAATTACATTCCTGGCAATTTTAAAAAAGTCACCAACCTGATAATACTCGATTGCACGTTTTAAAGCTGGTATGTCATTGTTTTCTTCCTCCCATGTGGCTTGGTCATATCCAAGATCTCGCCACTTAACAAGGTACAACATTCTGCCATCTCTTAATGTCTTGTGGTTTATGATGCGATGAACAATTAGCCATTCAGGTTTAATACCATACCTATCATTAAAAAAATAACGTACAGGACACGTTAGCAGAGGATATTCCAAACAAATTATTTGTTCACTTTGGCAATAAAAATAAGCATATGGGCATAAATGGGTTTGAATGGCTTACTTATAAAATTTATCCTCCAATGACTGTTCATCAGCATTGGCTTCCCTAATTTTTTTCATCCTCAAATCATACTCATCAATTGGCTCCTCCAATTTTGGCGGCTCATCCATGTCTGACTTACGATAATAATATCTGTACATGGCTGGATGAAAGACATCAAGCTGAAAGGAAATATTCAGTTTTTGAAATAGGAATGAAGGTACAAAAAAAATCAGAATTTACCTCCAAAAACAAGGAATTTTAAAAATTAAGTTGCTAACTTAAACCTATAACATCAAAACACATATGCATTCATTTTTCTTTTAGAAGGACACACACGAAAAATTTATGATGAACTCCACAAAAAAATTACCCGAAATGAAACAGCATGAAATTTAAAAGACTGAGAAATATGTTATCAGAGGTATTAATAACTTAACTTGAAACCACTTATTGCACTGCATTCTATTGTGCATCATATTGTGTATGTATTACTCTATTGTATTGTACTGTACCCCATTATATATGCATTTATTGTACTATATTTATTTTTCACTATCTTGTAGGTCTTTCGCAGGTTTTTCACACCCCCCTTCTTTGGGGGTGTTTTCCTGCATGGGTTTTACTAGGGTCTTCATGCCTGAACTCTCCAGGATTCCTAGTGCCCATAAAATCACTCATTCTATCGAATTCTCGGTCTATAGGATTGGAGCAAAAATTAATACCACGGGGTAAAACTTCCCAATGGAAACTGCAGCCAACTTTACATTTCCCTGATAATTTCCTCAAACGAGAGTAAATCTCAAGGCTATTCATTACAAAAAAGCAACAAATATTACTGCTTCATTGTTCACTAAGGCAGTTCATTATTATTTGTGGAAATTTTAATTTTCAAGTGTATTTTTGTGGCAGCTGTTGCAAAACGTAGTTCAATTGTTTATGCAGACAAAAACCAATGCAACGTGGGCGACAAGCAATGTGGGCCTAACAATAACCGTATTTTTTTACATGAAAATCATAGGGACAATTGACGTTTCCTCTGTAACTCTCATAATATCGGAGGTCTAGCTATAAACCATAGTCATTATAACCTGTTTACACTTCATTGCTTTATATTTCCTTTTATTCTTATTATTGTTACTATGTTTATCTACTTGACGAAGGGTTAAATGGAAGAAGGGACCTGATGGTCTCAATTTTTCCCAAATAAAGATGTTTATCTCTCTACCAATTAATAGCCAGTATCGTACAACTACCCGGCATCACATATAATGGTGGCTAACAAGATATAATTGACAGAAACTTTGTTTATTTTTCTCCTTGAAATATTCTAAATGAATTAAACTGGCATCACAGGGTATTTCATTTAACTTCCAGGACAAAAATGCACTGTGAGCCAAGAATGCACTTACAATTATATTTTCATCAAATTAGTCACACCATTGTTTTCATGAAGGTTTCTTTAACATTCCTCATAAAAAATGAGACTTCCAACTTGTAATTCTTAATGAGAAACCTGTCTGTTAAAAGGTGGATATGTTAGGAATGTAATCTAATAAAGAAGACGTGAAAACACTTAAATATGGTAAAAATATTTTAAATAGTCACATGCAAGGACTTTAGCTCCTTGACTATTTGGATACATTGAATAAATCCATGATCAATTATTAATTGCAACCACACCTGTTCAATATAATTTATTTAATATAATTTATAAAGAATTGAACAAAATAATTGCTTACAGTTATACCTAAATTCTACTAGAGAGATTTTTCATGTATCCGAAATTCCATAATGGATAATATTGTTACAACAAGTTTAAGCAAAATGAGAGTCATGGAATTTTTATCCATTCAAGATGTAGAATTACAGCAATAAACTCTTATAGCAATGGATCCCTCACTATGGGCGATATTTTCTACAGGATACACAAAAAAAAACATTTTCCCAGTCAGAAGTTCATCAAAGAGTGTTTCTAACTTTTTTCAAATCTGAAAATAATACTCGACATTCAAACAGTGATGTCTCAAGACAAGCTATAATATACACAAAACCTTCAGCACAAAATATCATACCTGTAGTTCTGATATCCAGTCACAGTGCCAGTATGACTTCTCCTGCCATTTTACAAAAAATTCTCTCGTAGGTTTAGGGGGACCCTTTTTAGAACCTTCCTCCTCCTCTTTCTCCTTCTCGTCAGGTTTCGGCTCAATCCACCTCCATGTCAAGATCTTTCCAACTTTTCCAGGCAAAGGTTCAGCCTGAAGAGAGAATAAAGAGTTAACCAGCATGCCAACAACGACACAGAAAAGAGGAACCTGCAATTCGAAGTACTACACTCACACGAGACATAAATTGGAGGCATGGAGAAAATTTTTTGTTGATGACATGTTATTTTATTAATGCTATTCAAATGCTCTATAAGGTAATACTTGATAGAAGTCGGAACAACAGGTTTTCATTACCATACTAAGATGGCAGTTGTACTGAAATCAGTATTTATTGCAATTCCAGCTTAATCAAAAATGCATACATAAATATTATGCATATTTAAAACATCTAAAAATATATCCTGAAGGTCTATTTTTATAATAATAATTTAGATTTAAGTTGTGAGAATACGCTAGGATAAACCAAAATTTACTGAAATAGAAAAGTGCGGTGTCCTGCACTCCACCATCTTATATTTCAAGTAATGAATGTATTTTTTTTCAAATATTCTGCAGCATAATTAATTAACACTATATATTTCATTTTCAATACCTTATACATATTTGTTTTCATTCTTTTCCATTAGTTGTACATAAATTTTCTTCTTATTGCTATTCTTAATCTTTTGCTTGCTTATTATCTAAAAATTTCAAAATATGAGGAGAACTAAACATTGTCAAAATTAATTATACTATTGTGGTTAGTATATAAAAGCAACATTATTAACACCAAACCATGACAGATTTTCTATGCCTAAATAAGTAACTCACAGAGCAACGAGGGCATTTCCAGTCACCATCCGGGATTTCAGTCAGTGGGGGATTCAAACAGAAAGTGTGGTATGCAGATGGACAGGAATCGCAGCACAGTAATTCTCCACCATCCTTGCAAACCCTGGAAAGTAAAGCAAGTACATTGGTGCTTAAATTAACCCTTAAAAAAATGCACAAAAATATGCCTAAGAGACAAAAGTAGTGCAAAGGAGGAAGGACATTAATTCTTCATGTTCTCAAATAAAAGTACAGCACTCTACATTACATCAGTATGGCATTTCAGTCAGAAGATTATCAGTATCACTGAACTATTAATGACGATTTCTATCATAATCAACCACAGCAAAAGGAAAGCCGAGATCGACATTTTGGAATCAGGATTGTATATTCGACATCCTGGCACAACCATTTCATTTAACCTTATTAAACGTTTTCATGAATCTGCCTAATCCTAATCTCTTCTCTAACAAAGTGCCTGAAAAAAATAGGGAATAAAGTGACATCTAAGATTATCAGACTACACTGTCAAAAATACTTGTTATGTAAAAGTATGAAGAAAGAGCTTTGGGGAATATTGAGAGAAGACTTGAATTATTCTGACCCTGGTGAAAAAAATAATACTTATGAATGATGAATATATGAATGATTGAGTTATGAGCAAGAGATCAAAATGGTATGGGCATTTGGTGGCAGCTCTGTGAACGATAATGGAGAAAACTTGTTGAGAGTGTGTATGAAAAAATTATGCCTCGAATTCATGTTTTAAGAATTTATAGACTCATTTGTATGCATGACAAGGGGGTGATTCTAAGAGAAAGATTTGCCATGTATATGATGAAAGAACGTTATTGAAAAGCACGAGGGCAATGAGAGTTGCTGAATGTGGAACAGACCACCACTTGGTTGTTTAAAAAGTAGATATGATGGGGAAGAAGGTGGCAAGGAAGATTAAGAGCACAAAAGCAGAAGAGCTTCAACACACAAATGTAAAAATGCTATTTGGATGCATCAATTATTGACAAGTATGAAAGAAGTGTGCTACCCTAACTTAACCCTCTTAGTGCCACCAAAATTTGGTAGTACTAGCCAAAAGTTCCAGCGTGAATTTGAGAGTTTTGTAACACCTAATGAAAAAAAACAATATGAAGTTACTATTTTA
>LYUA01001453.1:262032-277304 GCA_002093875.1 Calopteryx splendens
GGGAGCAGGGGCGGCAGGGGAGTGGTGGAGATGGAGCAGGAGGTGGTGGTGAGCAGGGAGGGTGGGAGGCGGAGGGAGGAGGAGAGGAGGGCGCCGCTGCCACCCCCTCCTCCTCGGGAGACTCAGCGGGAGAAGGCCGAGAGGGTCGAGAAGGAGAAGAGGAGGGAGCGGCTCTTGATTGCGGGTGAGTGGGGTGCGGAGGAGGTGGATACTCGCACCTCTGCGATGACTACTCTTATTTCAAAGCATGAGATGTATAAGTGTGTTTTGAAAACATGCTGATGCATTTTAATGTAATGATATATTCCAATTAAGTGATACATTACAATTTAGAGATACATATATTGAAATATTGATAAAATTCGATTTCATGCTTAAAAATTTAATATATTTATAAGTCATATTGATCTTTTCTTGTGCATAAATATATTTCATCAATTTTTGTTACGTGATATGTTAGATGAGTTGTTGGCATAAATTTTTCAATGTATCTATTAGCATGAACCACTTATAACACAACTAAATTTCAATTGGAAGCTGTTTAGGTGGTTTGAGGTTTTCTTTCTTTCAACAGAATGCATTTAAAAAATGGGCTTATTAATCTTGATAGTCTCCCCAAGTGATTAAAATATCCCTAAATTTGCATTGATTGAATTGCAATAGATAAGAGCTAGGTATACCAGATATACTCATTGGCTGGGTAAGTTGGATGTTTTTTTAAAATTGTTCTCTCAGCCATTAATAGCAGACTTGTATGTTTTAAATTGAAAGAAAAACAGTTTTATTTTCTTTTCATAAAAATAGTGCATTCTACAAGCCATATTTTATAGCATGCATTTAGAATATTTATTGATATGTAGTATTATTGATACATTATGATTAATATGCCCCTTGATTTGATGGATTGGTTATAATATCTCATATTATGTATATATGTTTCAATCTATGTTCATACATTTTTTTTCTGCATCCAAATGTCTTGTTCTGTATGCTCAAAAGTTGGCAGTTGATCTCCTACTCCTCAGAGACCAGTTATTGTTTGCTACTGGACCATTCCCATTGGCTTAAATGAAAATTGGATTGAAAATTATGGAAGAGGAATAAAATCACCACGTAAATTCCACTCTAAATTTTGACCTCTACTGTTTCCTGTGTACCTTGAAATTCTACCCATTCCACATCATGGGTTTCTCCAAGTTGTGCCATCTTTAGGTTAATTTGTTTCACCTTTAGATCCTGGAGGTGACATCCATCAAAATGAGTGGAATTAAATAAGAAGGCCATTGGTTTGAGTGCTTGCCTCACCATTGATATTTTCATTTCAAGTTTCATCCTCTCCCCAAATCCTCATGCAACAGTTCATTTAGGATATCTGATTGGTGCACTTGGTAGTATAGTATGCTGCATATTGAATGCCTGGAGTCAAATTCTAGTAGTAGCAGATTTTTCAGTTATGATCTGATTCTATTGTGGGCAATATGTTGAGAGCATGTTAAGTGTGGTACTTTGTCCATTGGATCATATGCTAAACTCCCTACCCCTCTGTGCCTTTCATTGCGAGTGACTTGATGTTGAAAACAGATTCCTCCCAGTATTTCCTCTTCCACCTGAAATTTTTCCTGATTTTGGCTCGCTTATCCAATTGTACTGAACAACTTTACTTTTAGTCGATGCCCCCTATCGACAACAACAAACGTTCCTAATTGTTCCTTTAAATGCATCTTTATGCAATTCCTCTCTGCCGGTAACGAATGTGAATCAGTCCATGCTTTAAGACGGCATAGCATGTGCAATGCATTAATGAAATTCAACCAGCAACTGCCAACTTTCGCCTAGCTGAATATACTGTAAAGGGTGAAGGTTTTTGGCACTCCCTGGCATATTATGGGAGTGAAGTCTTAATGGGTATTCCGCCGGGTCGGGTGAGGCCACTCAACACTCTGAGGGTGGTTGCAAATTCAGCCATTGAAATGTCAGCAGCTGAATGTCTGACCCGGCTGAACACCCAGAAGACTTCTCTCTCCAACTGCAGGGTGTCTGCCAAACAAGAAATCCCTGAAATTGAAAGATATTATCAATCTAAGAAACAAATCTTGAAAATTTCATGGATTTCAACACCCAACCTAAAAATTAGTCAACTTATGTAAATTGGAGATTCACAAGCATCTGATTTGGCTAAAGCAATGTAATCAACCCAAAGGTTGGTTTGATTGGTGATGGTAGAGTTCACTGCGTACTAAGCCCTGCAGTGTGTGAAATTAACACGAGAGACCAGGTCGGGTTCCTTTTCCTGTGCCACCTGCAGTTACCCAGGACGAACTGGTGCCCAAAAAAATCATGCAGCTTGAAGCAGGATGTGTTCGGAGATGTCGCCTGGATATGAACCCACGCCCTCTGGTCAGTAGCTGAATGCTCTACCCACTCAGCTACCACACTACCCTTTGGCTGAACAATTACCCATTTTGGATGTTTGTGAATCTCTCTAATTGTTTATAAGTATATCATATCATTTAATGTGTTAGACAGACCAACTGATTATTTTAGTTAGTTTCTCATTCCTATAGTAGGGTGGCTATAGGCCAGAAAACCAGAAAAAATCAGGGAATTGATAAAGCCAGGAAAAAATCGAGTGTCTGAAGTCCTCCATTGCCCGACTAGTTTGCTCCAAGGGTTGGAAAACTCTAATACTTACTTTGGAATGATCAGTTTTGTTATTATATTTTTTAATTAAAACTTTATTCCTCAATAGGGAACTCAATAATGGTAGTCAAATTATACTGGAATAATTAAATGTATTTTTATACTTTAAACATCTCCTCAATCTTGCCAGTTTTTGGCAAACCGTGTATGATAGGAAATGGTACAGCAAGAAGTCTGAAAATCCGGTAAATGTTAGGGAAATGAAATTTGCAACCCTGAGATGACTCCATTTATATCCATCATATGTTCATGTGTACCACATGCACCAATGGCTTCCCTTATCATCAAGGTTCGTGTAGGATGATGATAATCTAATGTGCAATCAAATAATACTACAACTTTAGTGAAAATAGAATTCTAATAGTTATATGCAAGGATAAGTTTCTCTCTCTTGCAATTAGACATTTTTTTACTGGTAAATTCTTTGTGCTAAAAGGTTACCTTTTAGTGTTTCTATTGTATGAATTAAGATAAGATAAGTGGATCAACTTACATAATTTCATGTAAGTTGTTTTTGAGTAAGTATGTTACTTTTTAGGCTGAGTAAAACAAAATGCATTCTTGGCTTCAACGTGTTCGAAATTCATTGTCTTAGGAGTCACTCTGTGGAATTTGCTCAACTCATTGATTTCAACAAACACTTTGTAATTCCCCCGAATTTATTAAGAACATGACCTAGGTTTCGTCGTGGGCGTCATCATCAGGTAGTTTCTACGATATCAAAACTGGACCAGACTTCAAACCATAGTTTCTTCATGTTGAAAATTAAGGCCATAGACTTAATGCATTGGAACAGTTGGAACATTGCAAAGATGAAATTGCGAATGAATTCTTGCACTCCTCGCACTCCCCCCTCTTAAGCCTACAACTCTTTCCTACCCCTCCCATCTCCAACCAAACATCCACAACCGTCATTTCCCCCCACTATCCCCTCTTCTTCTGTCCCTCCCCTTCCCCTCATCCTCAAGTTATTATGTATACAATGATCTTCTTCTGTAGAAACTGCCTGATGATGACATCCCACATCGGAACTTAGGTCATGTTCTTAATAAAATTGTGTGGAATTGCAAAGTGTTTCTTTAAATCAATATATTCAACTTGCACACTTATGGGTTGCTGATGATTGGTGGGGGAAAAAGTTGTGTGAAGTACTCATGAACATTTGGTGTCAATTTTTTGTTGTCATTATCATCATTTTTCAAATTTTTTGAGTCATTCCAATCAGTGAGCCATTAGTCTCATTGGTCCATGTTATTACCCTTTAGCTCACTTTTGATTATCAGAAAATAGTTATGTTGTAATGAAAAAGAGAATATTTGACCAGGGTGGGCTGTGTTCGAAACCCATTGAAATGATGCTGTGCATGTAACCAAGGAGTTACATCAGATCCGGTGATGGAATATCATTGTTGCGAGTGGTTTAGACGCACCTATCCTAATTAGCATTCGTAATTGTCCCATGTGATTTAGTTTAGAATTGGTTTAAACCCCTCACAACAATGATATTTCTTTCACTGGGTCTGACGTCACTCATTGGTTATGTGTGTGGAATATTTCCCATGGGTTTCTAAAAGCCCCCCAGGAAAAGCATGAGAGTTACCATGAATTTAATCCAGTAAATTTGGCATACCGTTTGAGACACCAGTGTTGACAGCTGTCCATTAACTACCAGGCATTTAACAAAATTTAAGATTTGGTTGTTGAAAAAGATTAAATTGTTCCCACGAATAATAATAATAAAAATTTTATGTCAAGGCTTACACATTGATTGTGCATTGTAGTGATTAAAGTTCATTAAAAACATTCACAGAATTACAACTGGTTTCGGCAAATGATCGCCTTCGCCAACACTTCTATGCAGAAACAAGTATGTATGCTGTGACCCCTTGTTTGTGATAAGTAATGAATGTTGATGGGTGTTGTAAGATATGGTGTGTGATGGCAAATTCAGAGGGGATATATGGAGAAATGAGCTATCCTTCAAATGAATTCCTTGGTAAAGTTGACAAAAAGTTGGCATAGCTCATAGCAATTGATCAAATTCTCTACCCCTTTGTGTATGCCTTACACATAAAGTTTAATTAGCAAATTTAAAGATTTGAGGGGTAGAGTGGAATATATGGTTCTGTGTTAGTAGGTGTTTGGCCAAGTGAAAAAATTTGATAAATACTTTTGGTTTAATTTTTCCGTTTTTATTCCATGCATGCATGCTAGACTTATAAAATGACTGTCCAAAATTTATGAAGAATAAAATTCCAACAAGTTAAAGGAAATGAATGGGGATGAGTTGAAAAAATATACAAATACAGAAAGGTCCCATTGTAATGTTCCCATTATTTATTGTTTTCTATATGCATCCATATTAAGATGAGCTTTCTTAATCCTTAGACATATTTTTTTACTTATGTATTGTGTTACCTGCATATGTACTGTCCTGAGATTTCTGCTGTGAGCATTTTATGATAAGGAAATGGATTAAAATTAGGAAAAAAAAATTAGCTAGAAAATGTGTGGATACCTATTCAAGACAATCAGAGACATTCCTGAAAAATCATTTCAGCCTTAATAAATATTTATTTGAAATATTCAATAATGAGAAGTATGACATATTATGTAGTTAATAACGTGGGTTTTGAAAATACTAGATTCTTTTATTAATTGGTAGATAAATTAATGTGTTATTGTGTGGAATGGGATTTTATTAGGGTGTGATAAAGCATATTTTTTGTTTAATGTTTAAATTTTATCTATGAAATCAAATTTAAAATATCAATAATATAAAAAAATGTTCCTCATTAATGAGTGAATATGGAGAAGTATTTGCTTTTGCACATGTGATGGCTATTAGTATTAGAACTCTGTGAATTGTCATTGCAAATATTTTATTTCATATAGTATGATTTGCATAAAGTCGTATTACTAATACTAGCAATGGCTTTCAGGGATCTTTTTTTGTAATCTAATGATGTGAGTGTCATATTTACACTAGATTCTTTAGTAAACTGTTGTCATTGCCCAGAATTTGGTCTTTGAAATAGATATATGTTTGCATATATTTATGTTTATTATCTGTAAAACCTGTACATTTGTCAATTCAAAATGTTTAGTGACTGAGATTTGACTGTGTTTCAGTATTGTGACTCCATATCATGGTTAATTTGATAGGAAATGAGTTTTCCAGAGGATACTAGGGTAGATTCAGATCTATACAGTGATTGGGAGTTATATCATGGAGTTTGATGTAGTATGTGTATGGAATGCAGTGATGTCAATTGATAATCTCAGTAAACCACTTGATTTCAATTTTTATAACATTTTCCATATGGTAAGGTATTTTTGTTTAAAAACAATTTCCGGAATCCCAGGATTATCTGAATCATTTTGGTTTTCAACGGACCAACTATTGGAAATTGAGAACTAAAAAAATGGGTGTCTCACTCATTTTGAGAGCAGGAATAATGTACTAAAAGTCTTAAGAAGTGGTGGGAAATTGCTCACCAAAAGTCTCTCCTATATGGCGTTCGGTGGGTTTCAGCATAAATTTTCCTGACCTTGAAAAAAACTTAATGAAGGTAAACTTTTTCACATTGGTCATTTCACAGAATTCGCAGATGGGGAAGAACACTTTTTGACAAAAGCAACAAAAAATCTAGCAGTATGGGTTCATACTGCTACTGGTTTGGGCAGAATACTCAAATTCTCAACAACTTTGGGTAGCACTTCACGCATAAAATAATACCAATGGAGTAAGTCCCTTACGCATGTCTATCTTATATTGTAGGAACTAACAAATCATCACTCATTGAACCAAAAATTTCCATTGCTGTGCCAGCAGTCTGGCTGTGATTCTTAAGCTCATTGAATTACTCATCTTCAGTCCCTTTGTCTCCATACCACTCTCACCTTCTCTCCTTTGACCTTGACTGATTGTGGCTCAAAACAAAAACCCAGCATTGTGATTGTCAGTCACACGTGGTCATCCCACTTTTCCATTTCATAAATGCAGACCTTACCTAGTGAAAATTATCACTGGATTCCAGCTAACAGTCTTTTACTGATTCTGGTGGTTAACTCAAAGTAACCTGACCTACACCTAGCTTTCTATTTGATTGGTCAAAGAGTTTAGGGATGTAGTTGATTCACTCGTGAATAAGTGAGGCTTCAATAGATGCTGCCTCTCAAACACCATGGACAATGCCGAGAACGACATCGCCTGTGATGAACAGTGAGTCAAAGTGAATGATGAGAAGGATGTAGATGATGCTATCTTGGATGCAATATATGCAGATGATGAACTTGAAATCAATATCTCCAAAATACTATGGGGACCATCACTGGAGTTACTGTAGCTACTTTGTTCAACAATATCTGCTTTAAGTCACCTATAATGTCCACCCGCAATGTCCATCTCGGACTTAGCATGATTTTTTGACTTTCAGGGTAATTGTCATATGCTTATGGCAGATAAAGTTTCCTTTATTTGCTTAGGCAGCTCTTCAGTGCATTTGGGCCCCAACAAATAACGTAGGCACGGCAAGATTTTTTACCCAGTGCAAAGGAGGAACAGTTGAGACTGTGGCGATGTTAAATTTTAATAACAGATATCTGACAGGGAACCATTTGTGAACCAATGCACCCCAATATTTCATCCATATCTTTTTTTTAGGCAATGTTCGGAATAATTTATTCTACAAATTTCCTATTTAGTGCCGCTATTCAAAAAAATGCTACTTTTGAAAATTGCGGATGCTAAATTTACCATTCCTAATTCCAAATCATGAAATTTTAAGTGTTAAATATCATGAGCTATAGTCATGGACAGTTAAGTTATATCCTTGAATGGATTTCCTCATATAGCCTATTCTAAATTTTGCTCTCCCTTTGGGGAAGGTGGCCTTATGTAGGCAAGTGGTGATAGTTAATGTGGAAAAGGATACCAATATATTGTCGTCTATTTGAAAATTCCATAGTCCATATGACAACTTTTAGAGAAAATAAAATTGAGGTTAAGGCCCTAGCGATGGGATGCATATTTGATGCTCTTGGACTTGGGGAAAAGGACACACACACAAGTTGCCTGTCACTGTGAAATGTAAAGATGCCAAGCACTTTGTACCAATTTCTTTAGATGCCTGATGAGGATGCCAATCATTCACCGATTCTTTTTCAAAATTTATTTTACTTGTAGTAATCAGCTGGGTCTGTCAAGTGTTCAAACATTAAGTCACAAACTATCTTGAAAAAATTTTCTAACCAAATTAATACCAGTCTACTAATCAAATTTAACCCAGGGTTTGGGAAACATTAATGGGAAAAAGTTGAGAAATTATTTGAGGAATTATATTAGGAGTGGGGAACAGGTGGTTAATTTTTTACCTGTAAAGGCAATTTTTGTAATTTATTTTTTCCACTTTATATCCTTTTTTTATTTTGAATATCACTTGAACCCTCAGCTAAGCATCATTGCACCCTTCCCGCACACTAATATTGTTTGTTGATTTACTTGAGAATGCTTTAGTGGTAAAACCTGATTCCACATCCAATATTCCTCCCAAAACCACGCATTCTGAAAAGAATCAGTTATCCATAGCTCTGCTCCTCCCATAGCAATCTTTAGAATGAAATGAAAGTTTTTGCACCATCACACATTTGTACATGTAATTTATTAATCCCTAAATAACCAATCGTATAATAAACTAATATCACTATGCAATGTGTAGGTAAATGGTAGATAAACCAATAATTTTTGTTTTATACAGTAAAATGTACTGTTTTAAGAGTGTATCAATGCATTATCACTGCCATTATTTTGCTATTAAAGTGAGGAAGGATTCGGGGTCGAATGGAAGCCCAGCAATTATTAGCCATTTGGCTTGTGTCGTGTTTCTTTCGTAATGATTTTCACCAATGTATGGCAATTTGTTACTTAAGTATCTTCATGTTATCATATTATTTCAACATTAAGGATGCCTTCATCAATACTTTTAATTAGGTGTTATGAAATTCAAGAATTTGATTATTTAGTTTTTGAACTAGCACTTATGTTGTTAGCAAAACAGTTAGTCTTTATAATCATGAGTACCTGTTGCCTTGTACTAAATAATTCATTAGCTCCTGTTGCTTTCATCTTTCCTTCATTTCATTGTTTTTGCCTGTTCTCTCCCTCCCTCTACAATGCTTACCTAACATTCTTCTATCTCTCAATGTCTCCTCCGTGTACTTTTTCTGTCTCCTTCAAGTTTCCCCATAAAAACATCCTCTCTTCGTTTGAGCAATGGCAGAGAAAAGTTGGGGGTGTTTTTCAAGGGATACAAAGAAATTGTTTTTAAATACATTTCAGATAATTATTTTTCCATTATGAGCAACAAAAAACTTGAAAAATTGAAGATATTTTTGGGTGATGCCTGGCCAGTAAATATTCTTGTGCTCCATATTCATAAAATTATCTAGCAGAAGCACTTGGTATCTTCACTTGCATCTGTAGTGTATGTACAAACAAATAAAAACCTTGCAAAGGCCAATAAAAATTATTTTCATTGTCTTTTATCAGGAATGCAATTCTAACATTATTTCTGAAAAATACTTTTTTAAATTTGTTTTATCTTGTTTGAATAGTGAGTAAATGAAAGCTTTGAAAGCAGTTTGTTAATTAGAGATATATGCTCCAGGTTTGTTTGTGACTTCAGCTTAAGAACCTTCAGAATACCTTCAAGTAAGATGTGTCAGTGTCAGACTTCACTGTCAAAGGAACATCTAAAAACCTTGAATTTGGTCATATTAGTAAAAACCAGATTTTTGCTACAATTATGATGTATTACAAGAAGGTGTGATCTCCTGAGCTTACAATTAGTTTAGCTTTGTTGTGGAATTTGTTGTTTATATTTCACTGACCACGCTTCATGTGTCATATGGAAGACTTCTTTGTTTTAGCTTTTGCATTCACCCTATTACATCTCTCATGCCAAAGTCCATTGTCTTCCCTCAAAGACCAGATTTGGTAGTTCTCAGCACTATGCACCATGCCATCACCTTGAGTGATTTTTTCTTTATATCTTTATGCGGAGTTCCTATCATCGATCCCCTCCCCCATTCTTTTTAATGGCTTCTGTCACCATACGTGAAATATTTTTGAGCATACCAGTTTAAATGCTCTCTTTCTTTGAGTTAATTTATCTTCATCCGATATGTCTTTCAATGTTTGCATGAAATTCAATTCTGAGAACTGTGGCTAAAATCCCTTGGCTGAGGGATTAACTATAGTCTGATCAACCGAAAATCTAACTGGTCTAATCATCCCACCCCCGATGTCTCTTCCGACTCCCGACCCTTTCCATCCCCCTCATAATGTTTCCTCGGCTAAAACTTATATAGCATGGGCAATCCTGTCTCACTCCTCTGCCTAGTGATTCCCATCCTGTTGCTTCATTCAATGCCTTTGTATGTGTGCAGTCTGAGTCACCTTCCAGTTTTAAATCAGATGAATAACCCATCCGTATTACAATATTTAGCTGTACTTTCATTAACTTCATCCAATCTACTCTGCCTTCTCAAAAATGATGAAACAAATAAAAATACCCTTATTGGTATTATATTTTCCTTTCTATCAATGCTCTAATCATTGTTATGGTAGCACACATTCCTATACATATACCCAAACTACTAATTACGTAGTAATTTGTCATCTTCATAAACATTTAGCTGATGGTTTTTACCACCAACCTTTTTTCACATGAAGTGCAATTTCTCTACATCTTTTACACCCAGCCAGTTGCCAGGGGTGGAATGTGGCAGAGAGGGTGTAGGGACACCAACCCTTTATATCGTATAAATTTAGGCTAATGCGATGCATTTTTAAAAAGGATTTCACATTACAATTAGGTTCTTTGAGCATTGTTGCTTGAACTTTCTTCCTGTTGTGATGGTAAATTGTATGAAGGAAAGAAGAGCACCTGAATCTTGTTTGTGCTGCAGTCAATGTATTTTTGTTTGAGTTTGTCAGATCTACCTATATAATTTGGAGCCCTAATAATTCCCCCTCTTTGTGGTTATAAGTTAACTCACTAGTGCTGTTCTTCTCTCTCTCACCTGCTTTCTTCATAAAGCTCATCTTTGTGGTGGGACTCCCATCCATCATTTTCGTTCATGTATCTCCATCACATTAATGTACTTTTGTTTCGTAGTAATTTTTGGCAACTGTAGCTGATCTTCTTTGAACTTGATCTAATTCCTCTATCAACATTTTTTATGATGGATCTCCGATACTTGCTGCATTTTCAAAATATGACCTTGTGATGCAAAATAGCTTCTGTCCTCATGATATATGATCCTGTAGTCATCATATTTGCTGCTTTTCCCTGTTTAGGGATGCAGATAGTACATATTGACTCATTGAAGTCTACTCTCTAAACCCCTTCCACTATGACCATAATTTGTTCCTTCAGTCTTTTTTGTCTTCATTTCCAGTGATACTTTTTCTGTCTTATTACCTATAATTCCTCCTTGTTCCAAACTATTTTCATCCACACCTCTTCTATATTCAACTTTTTGTACACTATCCTAATATCTTTGCCATAGGTAAGTTCTCCCGTATGTCATCTCTATATTCCATGGTTTCCCTTTGGTTTGATTTATACATTACTGTCTTATCTCTTACATTTTACATTATTTTCCCTTTTATTCTCTCTGAAAATTCATTCACCTTCCTGTGCAATCCATTTCATCCTGTCTCTTTAATTTCTCCATACAATTTCATTTTTTTATGATATTTCCTCTGATGAAACTGCAAATTGATGATGCTATTGCTAAATATTTATCTATTCATAATATATATTTATAATCTGATTGGTATTTCAGTGAATGTGTTCCCTGGATTTTATCATACATTTATGCATACATTTATGCATACATGTTGCTTATGGTGCTTGAACCAGGTGTTAGTGATTATGAATCTTTTTTCTTGTAAAATGTTCATTTTCTGATAGCAGTCATCCTTTTTTCTCAAATTGTACTTCGGTACTATGTAACTCTTTCTCCTTTATCCCACCAGTGTTATGCATTCCAATCATCTATCTACATAGAAATTTTTCTTCCAGGAATATTTCTAAATTGTCTAGTTGATTATACACTTTGTCATTTCTTCCTCTCTAAGAATGCTTCTTTGTATGTCTCCTGAATTGCAGCTATTCTGATCAATGTACCTTAATCTATTGCAATGGTTTCTCTATTTTTCTATCATTCACCTATCCTATAGTCACTACCCTCTATTCTATTTTTTTTCCATTCAACTTTAAGGTCACCTCATGCCGACTTTATGTCCTTCTACTGTAAATTACTCCTTAGTTAGCACTGCCAGTATCTTCTCACTTCACTTCATACTCCCACCAAATCCATGCTTCTCAGTATGATCCTTATTTTCTTCTGAAGGAAGAAAACTTGTGTATATCTTTTAAGACCATCCTCCAGAATCGTTCCAATGGATTCCAAACTGATTAAATTACATTTTGACGAATTTATGCTAGAATTTTAATAATGCCCTTTTCATTAATTTCCTTGCATCATATGATTGGAGGTCTCCTTTCCCAGTTATCTTCGAAGTTTTATTGGGATTGTGTTTTTGATAGGAGTTGGAATCATTCTGGAGGGAGCTTGAAAGGAAATTGGTCAAAAGATAAGGATCGCCCTTATGTTTTCTTTCACATTTCTTATTAGAAGTTTTCTAACTTCCCCATCTTCTACACTGTGCAGAAATGTTCCTATTCTTGGTTCACTTCCTGGTCTTCCTTCCTGTGGCTGTTGACTAGGATGTTCATTAATTCTATTTACCCATCCATGCCTTGCCTCCTCCTCTTCTGCTGTGCACAATGCCTGAACCAGTCGGCTGAGTAGTGTAGTTGACAGGATTCATTACTCGCATTTCGTTAATATTCACTGGTGTGCTCCCATATACATCGATCAGAACTATTCTGGATGGTGCTGTGGTGAAATTTCGTGGTAAATAAAATAATCCTTATTGTAATGTTTTCCTATTTACTTGAGCTGAAATTTTATCTCACTCCTTTGATAACACTTGCAGTAATTTTGATTTTCAAGGATATATTCCAACAAAGTCAATTATGCCTTTGTAAAAGTGCATATTCACTTCATTATTTTTAAAGGAAAAGTGAATGATAATGACGTCACATGAATCCCCTTAGGGATTAGTACGTGAGGATGTTCCTCACTTGCTGTTTAAAGCTTGTAAATTCGATGAACAGGGTTGTAATTTCCATAGTTTTAATTTTGCTACATTTTATGGTTCATCCACTTGGTGTGAGCTAACTATCAGTTCAAGGATTAAGGCTAGTGAGCACATTCATATGAACGTGGGTCTTTATTAAGGCCTCTTGCCATCCATAGTTCATGAGACACGATGGTCAGGGAAACGCCAGTGATGCAGCACTTCATTGTGTTTAGACTCGTGCACTTCAGGAAGGGAGACGTGTACAAGATTGAACTCACTGGTGTGAATAAATGGAGCCAAGGCTATTAAAGAATATTTAATTACTGCTCGATCACCTCTTGAGCTGAGCCTGAGCACATTCATAGTATGAGCAAGGATCCAAAAATCCAGTTTTCAATAACTAACTCCTTGGTGATGATGATGATATATCTGACAACAATTGTGTCAGTTATGTCTAAATAGAACTGAGTATGGATACTACATTCAAATTGATGTCTGAGACTGTTGAATAGACTGAGAAGGATGAATTGAAAACTAAAATCAAGGATTCACATGAAGCACAGAATTTAAGTGTCTTATTCAGTGAAACCTAAGGACATGTATAGGTTAAATAGTTTGAAAACAACAGGTTAAACCTATGTAAAATATTATTTTGTGCAACTCTCTTGTATTTACTCATTTTTTCCAAATTATCACCGCAATTCGAACATTAGCCATAGTGCATGACCAATTTTTTTATTCCTTCTCGATAGTCATCCTCTCCCGCCGAACCATAAAGGTCGCCTGCAACATAACAGTCAATGCAGATGCATATATTGTGGAAGCCACGAAGAGCCGTCTAAAACAAGCAGAGTGGATTATTGAGTTAAGGTTGTGGTGCGAGTTGAAAGTTTTTGACCATCCCCCCCCCTAGGTGCAACCCCGGACCGAGTGTCTCCCAGTTGACCTTCACTTTTTTTTACTATTGAAAACATTTTTGAGAGGTCCATGCTTAACATGGGATGACAATGACAGGTTAAACAAAGTGGTCACAGAATCTTGCATGAGAGGTTTATCGAGAATAAATAAAAAAAATTAGTGATAAGCTATGGCAAATGTTTGAACATCAGTGGTGGTTACGTGGGAAAATGAGCAAATATATGTTTTATGCAATTTAAGAAAAAACATCACATAAAAATGATTTACATGGTTTTTCTTTAAAAACAGGTGAAAACTTTCTGGATGTCCCTCACGTTTAGAAGATAGAATATTGCATGGCAATTTTTCAGGAAATATGGGGGATGAGAAAATATGAATATGTATTATCAGACCCAGTACCCTCTGTACTATCCAGTTTTTGTCCAAATTTCATTGGTAGAATAGTGCAGG
Organism: Calopteryx splendens; assembly: GCA_002093875.1. NCBI lineage: Eukaryota > Metazoa > Arthropoda > Insecta > Odonata > Calopterygidae > Calopteryx > Calopteryx splendens. The sequence continues at coordinate 276,319 of LYUA01001453.1, forward strand.
TTATTAATTTTTGCAGACTCAATGATTCTCATTTGAGGCAGAATAACTGTCAGCAGTGACACCATTTTTAAGTACATATGGATTGGAAGTTCTTTTCAGAAGGCTTTTCAAGGAGTCTTATCAAATTTTTAACAAAAGTAAAAAAATCTTCACATTATGAGAAATGCTCATTTGAATATTAGATAAATGTTTATGGTAGCACATTTGAGTGAGACTTATAAATATCTTTTGGTTATGAGAAAATCTTCAACTGTCTATATTTTACCAGTGATTTTAAATATAATATGATGGAACCTTTTTTGGATAAATATTGAGAATCAACTCATTACGAGTCTACATAAGGAAATTGGTTGATAATATATGTATCATAAGAGTACATATTCCAGTAACATCATAGAAAACATAATGAAGACACTGAAATACATCCATTAGGTCAAGGGAACATAATCCTGCCCAATTTATTCTTCGTAGATTTCCATTAACTTAGTCATAGTCCTAGGTAATCATATTATGATTTCAAAATTTAATGTGTTTCCATCCTGTTTCATAGAATAATTAATAGCAGGATGGTAATTATCACAGCTGAGCAAGGGGTTTGAGTTACTGGATTAAGTTGAGATTCAAACATGCATTATTTACCTACTTCAGCAAAACCTAAAAGAATATAATTATCTAGCTTTTCCTTGGTAACAATGGTTATATACAAGGTGAATTCAAGTTATAAGGCCTACGATTTTTTTCTTACTAATTATTCACCTTAAAAACAATGAAACTTGTGTTATTTCTTGACATAATCTCCCTGCAGCCATACACATTTTTCGCAATGTCGACGCCATGGTTCTATGGCCACTTTGAAGGCTTCTTTAGGAGTTTGTTTTGACCACTGGAAAATTGCTGAAGCAATGTCGCCAGACCGTCTTGTGCGAGGCCAAGATTGTTTTGGTTCGTTGTCACCTGATGTTCTGCCTTCTTTAAACTGTCGCACC
>LYUA01001453.1:320359-331172 GCA_002093875.1 Calopteryx splendens
TAAAAATTCAAAAAAGGTAAAATCCTATAGCCAATAAAAAGAGTTTAAGAGGAGTCTTCTTAAACTCTTTTTATTGGCTATAGGATTTTACCTTTTTTGTATTTAAATAATGTTGGTATTCTGGTCAGAGCTCAAGTAGGATTCCAAATGGTCCCCAATACCTCTCATAACTTACCCCTTATTGTTTTGGTGATTTCCGATGGTGTGGTTTAAACTCACTTGGAGGCCCAGTGAAACTCACCTCGTGCTATGACCTACGAGCCTGTGTAATTCACATAGTATTAAATGCATAATGAATGGGATTGGGGGGGTGGGGTCAGTTCCTTATTCCCTGTGCTTCCTGCAGTCTCCCCTGGAATATTTAGCACCCATAAAATGCCACAGCCTGGGTGATCCTGAGTGGGACGTCCAAATCCATCCTGTTATTTTATTCAACCCTCCTCTCAGCAGCCGATCGCCCAATTTGTGCAAATCTACGTTGATTCTATATTAGGTCACCACCCTGCCATTCAAATGGACACATGATTGATAACAATGCATTCTGTTCACCATTTTCAATGTCCTTCCTAGTTATTTGTGGGTTCTAAGCATGGGAGTTGCCCCTATTCCCTAGGGTTATGTGAAGTCATAGCCAAACAAGGAGTACCTATGTGAAGTATTAAAAAAAGCTCTTTTTTTATTGTTACAAATTTCAAAAAATTTCTTGTATAGTATCTTCAGCATTTACTTTTCTGTTTACGCATGAATTGTGAACAGTGAAAATGATCTCCTTAAAGGTGATATTTTCCTAGTGGATTTTATCTGGTAACTTTTCTAGTTCAGGGTTTGATACTGGGTAATGTCTCTGGGCACCCTCTGCTCCACCCAAGCTCTCTCTCTGGGTACTTGAGATCATCCTTGGGAAAGGTGAATGGCAGTACAAGGGAAGGACCTGCCCCTCCCAACTTCTTATGCATGGATCTCACAGTGTTACCTCTGCCCTCGCCTGTCAAACCAACCCCCAGTGTTGACTCCACCGTGTTTTGTTAGCTGTTGGAAAGCTTTAAAATGTAATGCTTAAATAAAAAAGCATGCATTTAGGCATTGCACAAAAAAGGTTTGGGAACCGCTGATTTATTTAAATGCGACCTCGATTGCATAGTGCGGGACTTGGGTGAATATAATTACCACTCCGATAATGTATGCATTTATGTATTTCCTGAAATGATATTCTTTTATTGACTGATGAATTGTTTTATTGACTCAGTGCTTATAACCATCCATGTATTTAAAAGTTTCATTCGAAACAGGGAGATACCGATGACGACCTGACTGTCGGTGGAGGCTTCCACATGGGCCTCATAGAAAAGGGACGAGCAGCCATTGGAGCAGGGTTCAGCCTCAAGTTTTAAAGCATTTTCGTGTGACCCAATCCGAAAGAGAAGATCCGAACTGCCAGTGTGCCGAGTTTGGGTGCCGGGTGGTTGGGGCAGTGTTAACGCTTTGTTCGAGGGGTACTCACTCAATAGTGTGGATGGTATATTTTTATATAGGATTGTGTGAATGTTCGTCCAGAAACTGATTTCCTCGGTATCGAAGGCAAGTCTTTTCAAGAAGAGCACTGGAACATTCTATGTTGGTGCCGTGAAATGTCAAGATTATTGCTTTATGAATTTTTTCAGTGATTGTAACCGATCATGGTTCTCCATGGTAAGTGTTTTTCTTGATTCCTTTCTAAGTCTTTTGTAATAAATAAAAGATATATTAGTGAATTGCATTGATTCTTCACAGACATAAGTGTCTAATTTGTAGAATAGTGGAGGTCCCCCAAGATGTTTATCAGTTTGAAAACGTGTTCTAATGATCTGACCCTCATACTGCTAACCTGCAAGTTACCTACTTTGCCATATTAGCAGTTAATATTTATTTACGTGGGATGTTCAATAAGGAGTGGTCATAAAATTTTAATTCTTATAATAAATTGTGTAAAAATTTTCTGCTATATAGTTAGTGTATTAGTTATTGTTTACTTGGTACAAGTTTAATTTATTTAACTCCAGTTTTCCATCAGTGGAAGCCATTGCAAGTTGAAATATGTTCCGTTCTCCTACGGCAACGCTGGAGGTAACACACTGAGTCAATGGAGAGTGTTCTTCCCTGTAGAACAGCTGGAAGATTTCATTGATTTGACTTCAGTATCATAGCATTGGCAGGTTTTGTAAATTAATGCATGTTTGATTTGCCTGCGGCAGCGATGGATGATGGATGGAATACACTGCACTGAAATTTTGCTTTCATCTAAAGAAATTATCAGCCGAGGCAGTATGTAAAGCTATAGGAGGCTAATGGAGAGTCTGTTCTTCCCTTAAAGCACAGCCAGAAGATGGTTTAAAATGCTTAAATAGGGGAGACGATCGATTTCAAAGGAAGGTTGGTCCCGGAGCTCTAGTCACTGCTCTTACGGAAGTAAACATTAATGCCATTGTGAGAGAAAAATCATCAAATTACATTAAGAGAGACATTCTATTAGAAACATTGAAAAATTTCATTGAGTGCCACCCACACTTTTTTCGTAACAGAAATGTTGCGTCATGAGAGGCATGTTTGTGTGTGGTGTGTTCCAATGCAAGCAAACAGCAAAGGTTTGTGTTGAAATCTCCAGTATCACTAAAAAACCAAAGTGAGGTGGCTTCTGCTGGAGAGTTATGGTTATATCATTTTTTGATATCCAGGTAATGAATGGGTTCATCAGCATGTCATACCAGGGCACACAACTGTAAATTATGACTTATTCCTGTTCCCCAATGAGAAAAAACACCTTCGTGGAAAGCATTTTTCATCAACAGAAGCAGTGGTGAGGTGATTTTGAAGGACCTATCTAAAAAATTGGCCTCCAGCATGTCTTCGAAGACTGGAAAAAGAAGGTGGGACAAGTGCATTGCATCCAATGGGGACTGATGCGAGAAGGATCATCAATATTTTTTTGAGGATGAGTAAAGGTATGTTGTCAACAAAAAAGTCATGATCATTCTTTATAGACCAGCTCTTGTATGTAAACAATAAGTGCCCCCATGTGTAAATCTATAATTTTGACAAAAAAAATGGATGTGGGTATTTAAATAATGGCAAGTTCTGCCTTTGGTTTAAATTTGGCAGACCATGGAAAAATGGCTTTGCTATGGGAGCCAAAGTGTAAAGTGGAATGTTTAGTGTGACCTACAGAGAGGTTGACCTCAAAAATTGAACAAAATAAGAGCAGACTAACAAACACAAAAGAGGTCACTTCCAGGTGAGGAAAATGAAACTACCAGTACCAATCACTTACACCACGCATTGGAGTATTGCTGCTTTTGTGCTGCGAAGGGACCTTGGTTCCAAATTATTTCTATGGTTTCCAAGTCTGTGGTGAATGTTTTGCCCCAAATTATAGATTTCAAAACAGCAAAGACTGAATGTGACTGTGGAAAAATTGGCATAATTCTATTTTCTGGGTGAAACAATGCCTGGTTGGTAATGGTGAGGGAATTTTGGTCGGAAAGCCTGAGAAAGCATGGCATTTGCACTCTTCAGGGTTACTATTCAGTAAGGTCTCCAAATTGTTGTCCGAGGCAGTGCAAAGGTCTTGACGTCACAGCGCCTACAAGTACCAATTCTTATGCGCACAAACATTGAGGTTGGAAAAATGATATCTTTTTCATCATTGGGGTTCATTAATTTCAACTCCATATCTGATGCATAGCTTCCCTGACTGAGGAAAGGCTTATGATTGCAGGTACAACTTTGTATCCATTAAATCACAATTAATCAGTCACCACAAATGAAATTTTTATAAGTTCTTGCTCACCGGAAAATGCTTTTGACTTCTAAATGAAAGTTGGAACTTGAAGTAGCTTCGCATTTCCTCAGTATTGAGACTTGTGTCAGACTGCTATTTGCCAATCGCAGTTGTCTTCCAAATGTGAGACTATGTCTGTTCATTAATATTATTTTGAAAACAACTTCAATGCTTGCAGTAATTGCTTGTAAACCCTTTTCCTGCCAGCCCCTTGTGGGAGACTGTGAAAACTGCCAAAACCATTCAATGAAGTTTGTACAATCATGCTTTCATATTAATTTAGGTACCTAATCCTGAATAATGAGATTCATAATTATGTCAATTTTGATAATATTTTTGGTGTTATTTGTCTATTGTGTTTATGGTTTACTAATGGGGCATGGTAGTCCAGTGGGTAGAGAACTGAGCTACTATCTGGAGGACCCAGATTCGATTCTGGGTGATGCCTCTGGGCACCCTCAGCTACACCTAAGCTGTGTACCATTTTTTGGCACCAGGTCATCCTGGGATATCACAGGAAGTACAGGGAAAGGAACTGGCCCCCCTACCCTAATGTGTGAATCTCACATGCCGTTGGGCTTAGTACTGAGTGAGCTCTACCCTCACCTATCAAACCAACTTTTGAGTTGATTACTGTGATTTTTTTGATTCCTTGTGTTTATTGTGTACTTTCTCATTTAGGCACATTACTCAAAGTAAACATAGTCGGCTGATAGCTAGGGCGAAAGGGTTAATGAGTATTGTACAAGAATTTTATAAAATTCCTTATCAATCACCAAAAAATCAGTCTAGAGTTCTCGGGCCTCAGGTTGAAGTCTCCAGTGAGAAGTGGAGCACTGACTTCTCGAAGGCTGACACCACACAAAGAACTTCACCATTGAGATGATGGCAGAGTCAGACTTCGAAATGTCGGTACTTGAATTCTCAGCCCAGTTGAAGACCCGATAATTTTTCACTCAAGCAATTTGCCAAAAAAACTTGATTCATGTATCGCTAAAAATCATTTGAAAAGTGTTAATTAATTTTTGACTGGAATCGCTTAAGGATCTCAATTCATGTTTGTAGGGAGTGGTTTAAATTATAAATGAAAATACATACCTATGTTGTTAATGTGAGCTTTGAAATTGAGGAAGATTTTTTTATCCATTTATTAACATTGAAATGAATGATAAGTTTACTTATTCAGTTGGTTTAAAGAAACAATGCCATATGACAAATCATGATATTCCAAGAACTATGATCATGAATTGCAAGCTTCTCTACAGACACACCATGACTTGTGTCATCTTCATGACAATTTGATAAGAAATTTTAATCTTCAGATTGAGTTATAAATTTCAATAAATATATATTTGTCTTCATTAATTATTTTTGTCTTGTGTATTCCTTCCTTTCACATGGTGTATGTGTGCATTTCTGTTCCCCCATCCACACATCTGCTGTGGTAATAGTTCAACTTAATTCAACCACATGTATGGATAATGTGAAGGCTGGCAGAGTGGCTTCCTGGTAATGGCTAACTCATGAAACTCACCAAAGATATGCCCACCCTCAACCTCCCCTGACCTATCTTACCTGGCCTGGCAAGAATGCAAGGTAGTCAAAATTAAAATACCTTCATAATCTGCTTGGGAAGAGTGGGCCAGATTTGAAACTAGGAATCCCATAGTGTTGAGGATCTGTTCGGCTGTTGTGGAAACTCAGGAGGTGGGATCAACTGGGGCAGTTGGGTTTATTTGTGATGTGGGAATAAATCAGGTGTAAACTGGATATTTTTGAATTATTAATTTCCCTTTCTCTCTGCCACTCATTGGAACACCATACCTAATTATTATTAAAGGTATTGTGAAGTTAACTTTGGCACCTCCAGACAAGTCTATGAATTTGGAGGATCAGGATGTATATTTCTCTGTTATCCTCTACTCTTTATTTCTTTCAAATGCTTGAATAAATATAATACAAATAAAAAAGTTAAAATTTTATTAAATGTTTCCAGAAACAATACTGCATCAATGAGACTTTTTGTTGTTAAAAAGTAGTGTCTGCTGTGCATGTTACTGTTAATTTGGTACACTAACTTAATGTTTACCTCCGACACACTGTAATAAAAGTGTGTGCTTGAATTTATAATTCCTTGCATGGGGCAAAATAGTAATCTTTTTTGGAAATGACTGAGATACTGTCCTCTATCGGTCTGGTCATGGTAACAAAACAAACTGAAGTTTTTTTCCATCTGAAAACCATGTGTACTTGCTGAGAACGTAATAGGCTTTAAAGGAACCAATGCTTTTTTCAATAGTAATATGTGTTACATGTGCAGGGGCAGTTGTTTAATAAATAAAATGCTAGGCAAACACATAAAAAAAAGAAAATTACAAGTAAATCTCTTTACCCTGTCTGTGTGTGTGTGTGGGCAAAAGTGATCATAGATTTTATTCCATTGGTGAAATTCATGGAAGCACAAAATACGGGAAGGGGTCTTGTTGAATATTAAAATTAATTTGAATTCTGAAGGAGCATTTCCAGGCCCAGGTGACTACCGAGAGTACGACTGAGAAGAGAGATCCCAGGGCTTGAGAAATGGGGCTTCGGGTCCTTCAACAGGGGGGGTTCAGCCTTGGACCCAACACAAGGGGTACTCATGTCATCCCCTGGTGTGGGTGGTATATACCTATATTGTTTAATGCTTCAGGCCTTCTGATTCAAGTTGCAGAGCACCTTATGCAGGTTTTTGTAATTAGGGCAGTGATCGCCATTGCTATGGCATCCGAGCAGCAGCGAATAATTTGGGCATGGTGTGATGAGAGCCGTGTTGTGTAAGTCCAGGTAAGAGATCCAGTTATCCTCAAGTGAAAGGGCATTTCTGGACCCCAACCTTTTTTATACATTATTTTTCTGTGGACTTGGCCATTTTTCTGGCCCTGTTAATGTATCCAATCTTGTCCTTTAAGAGAACCGAATATGGCAGCCATATCTTACTTAATTAATATAATACTCATCGTGGGTGACTGGTTTTCATTTTTAAAAGTTCATTTAGCATGTAATGGAATGAGCAACTTGAACTGAGGCTACGCAGGAGTAGGCTGGGTAAGTGGGTTGGGGCAAGATGGGCCACCAAGAGATTGACGTCATATTACCCTTGGTGGCAGCGGCTTGTCTTATCATTTTGACCCTCGGAGTCATGGAAGGTGTACAATCAAAGGTTAGTTTTTAAGAGTTACGGGAAAACTACTTTGTGGGGAAATTCATGCTGCTTTGGATGCATTGTGTGCGCAGAAATGCAACTGACGAAATATTGATGTGAGTATAGCAATCACATAGATATGTGGGCAATAATGTTTTATGTAGGTGCTGATGGGGAGGGAGTTATGGCCCCTCCCAAAGATTTTAAGCATCCCCATGTTTTTCAAGGTCAAGGTTTTGAATTAAACTTCCTTTCTATCATGCGTCATTTATTTCCTCCTTTTTTTAATATCCATGGAATTATCGTGTTACATATTTTGGCAACATTTTCTTAATTTATTTATTTGCATTCAATAACTGTATAATTTAATGCTGTCCATTGCAATAGGACTTTTATTTAACATGATCAGACCTTTGTGTAATAATTGGAAGCTTAGTTTTAAAAACGTTCATACCAAAGAAGAATTGTGATATTTTGAGAGATTTTATTAACTTAAGGAGGGATACAAACCCTGAGAAGATGGAGAAGGGAAATGTAAAATGTAAAATTTTTGAATCTATGTGGTTCAGAACAATTCAGTGAATCCACAAGGACAACAGTATTTAGGGACTGTCCTAAGCCTTCCTTTATATAATAACACCTGTTATAATATTTAATTGACTATGGTTAATGGGGTCAGTAGATCCATGGAAAATTTTGTGGATGAGCATTGATCCTCTCTTATAAGCACTGGGATTTATTTGCAGGGAATTTATAGGGAATCTTTTACTACAATTTTCATTGCAGTAAAAGATTCCATGTGACTCGATAATTCAGGTCACTTAGTCCTTCATTTTTCAAGCAGTTGAAGTGAGCACCATTTGCTTCACTAGCTTGTTCATGTCCCCGATACTTCCTTAAATATCTCTCTTCCATTCCAGGTGATGTTCTTCCCACCATAACTTGCCTTAGGATCAGTTGGAAAGAAATCTGCAGTGAAGGTTAATCACTTTGGGGAATGTTGGAAGGTGGTTTCCTGCAGTAAATGGGAAGTTAACTTTTCTTGACTATCTGAAGATTGGGCCTTTCCAGTACTTCTCATCTCAAACAAGTGTTTAGCAATCGCCTCTCCAGTTAATGAACAGTGGAAGGTAGTCTAAACATTTTCTTTGGAAATTATAAACATTTTTATTTGTTGATCCACTTTATTCCATATTTTCCATTTGCTCCTTACAACTGTGTTAGTGAAATAATAGTATGGTTGCATGCCTTTTTTTAATGGTTCCACCAGTTCCTTCCATTCAACATCAGACCTTTGATTTTTTAATTTTATTGAATTAATAGTTAAATTAATGTTGTTAATGTTGAGTAACTTACTTGTACTTGGAAAAATTATTTTTTCCTTTTCTATGTCAAATTTATTTTTTCACACTGTGGACTTACTGTCAATTTTGAGCTTGTGAATAAAAATTGGTGTAAACAACTCTCAAACAGCCAATTTCAGGTTCCTTTTAGATCCTAATCCATCAAAGGGTTTGTTTTTAAAAATATCTACGATTGCAATATAATTCAAGCCAGGTATTACTAACCAGTAACATGTTTTTTTAGTAAAATATATGCACCATAACCAACAAATCACACAGCTTGGGTGAAGCTGAGGGTGCTCAGAGGCATCAGCTGGAATCGAACCCGGGCCCTTTGGATCAGCGCTCTACCCACTGAACTATCATGTCTGGCTGCTGCATAAATGGAGGTTAAACCTTAATGCTAAGTGGTGCCCACACCTGGTGTTTCAGGGTCTGATCATCGCACCCATCCCATCCCATCAGCCATTCTGCACCCAGTCAATCTGGTCCACCACCCTTCATCTTCACTCATTACATTTATGCCTCTCCTACACCCCCTCCCCCTCTTCTTACTCTCACTTCTCACCTTTACTTCCCATACAGACTCCCGTTCTTAAGTTGTACATGCATCACATTTTCTCATGGTTGAGAGTGATGACCCTGGTGGCCATCTACCTGGTGAACAAGCTTGTCTGTTGCATTATGGGATGGAGAGTCATACACGTTGGGACTGCTGCGATTTCATTCCATTATGGAGTTAGAAAACCAAAATCTATTTGAATCTTGAATTGCACCATGATCCCCCGATCAACTCCTCCCAGTGCAACAATAAGTAGCACTATTTCGGACACTTTATGTTTCCATAGAGTACTATGCAATTCATATGAATGGCCCCCATACAGATGCCCATGACAAAGATGACAAAGCGCTAAGACGTTTTTCCCAAAATGTAAACATGTAATGATATGGCCGTGGAACAGCCCATATGTCCGTAAACGCTAAAAATCTTATTCTGTTTTTGTCGTTATGCTATCACTTCTTCCATGCGCGTATTCTCGACTCGGGTTGCATTGTCACGTTGAAGTTCCCTAGCCAATGAATCACAGACGCGGAAGAGTCTACCATTGAACGGGGAAATGTTCAGAATTATATTTATTTATACACGAATAATTTGCCGTGAAAAGAATATCTGTATTGAGAATCCAGGACGGTGACGAACATCATTCCATTCTTTGGTAAAAGGAAGGCTCTATCCCTCGTAGGTCGAGCTGCTTGTAGTCGCTGCCGAAGACCGCGACTGATTCCCGTCCCCAGCGCTATCGACATTTCCATTATCTGCATCGAACCGAAGTTCTTCCCATTGGAAGCATAATATTTTCCATGTTTATTCTAAAAATCACGGTGGTTTTTGAAATGTTTCTGCGTTCAATATTAAGAAAGTTGCAAAAATATTAACGACATAGACTTCTTCGAAACTATGGTCCCACGCTACATGTCGTATTTACTCGTTTTTTAAAACTTTGGACACATCTCCGTCATTCCTTGATTCTTTCCATTCCGCTCGGTGCTTCAAAAAGGGAATTTTAATAGCACATTGCAGTAGAAAAATGGACGATAATTTCGAGACTTCCCGCCCCAATTCGCACGCATGGGATTTACCTACACTTGGTATATACGTACCCTAATTCAATCTACTAAATTTTTAAAATATGCACCTTTCTGATGCTTATTGATCGAATCGGAAATTAGAATAAAAGTGATTTCGCCCAACTGCAATCTGGAGATGCAGAAGCCATGAAGTTATCTTAGAAAGGAGGACATCTGCGACAGGAAATAGAATGCGAATGCTCTTTTAACATTCAACGAAAAGGAGTGACCGAGGGGTGGCGATGCGAAAATGGCAGATTGTTCGCCAGTGTCCTTCGAAGGTCCAAGGATCCTTGACAGGACCAGACAGAGCGGGTCCGTTCCTCCTCCCCCGCGCGGAGATAGGGCGGCGGATTAAGAAAATATATAGGGTACCGCAAGACACCAACACCAACTTCCAATCACCCCATCTCCTCAGTCGTCCGGCAAGGAGCAGTCCTATCCCCCACCCGTTTAACCTATATATGAACGATATGTTTGTCTTTTTCTCTCTTCTCTCTCCCTGTTGATCTCCGATTAAGTTGGTATCCCATCCGATTTTTAAATCCGCTTCCGAAAAATGCGTCGTAGGAACAGAAAGTATATTTATATATACGCGTATATATTATAAAGTATATTCGTATATGTAAAGAAAATAAACCAACATAAGTACCTTGGCATTTCATGAAAATCGGCCATTTCTGTTAATCGTCTTGTCGGAGAAATATCTGCCGAAGTTTGTGTAGCGTTAATTGTGGGTAATCGTTTAGTTGGGAGAAAAACGTGTTTGCCGAGGAGGACGGGCCGAGCTCACGCATCGATTGCAGGTGAATCCGCGCTACGTGTGTTCGCAAATGACGAAAC